>JAOYMO020447068.1:0-18722 GCA_025802455.2 Iodosphaeria phyllophila | reverse complement strand
GTGGACTTCCGCGCACAGTTTGAGGCACAGAATAAAGAGGGCTGGTGGTATCTCGACAGCGCAAAACGATTCATAGTATCGGGATCGCAGCAAACCTTCTCTGGACTCGATCACCTTGAGGGGAAGACAGTCGATATTCTCTCTGACGGAGCGGTTTCTCCGGCGCGGGTTGTCGCCGGCGGAGAGATCACATTGCAGGCGGCCGCACATGACTCCGTGCTTGTTGGCCTGCAATATGTCTCCACCCTCACGCCGATGCCACTCGAAATGCAGATGCAAAACGGTTCCACGAAGGGCAAAGAGAAGAAGGCTTTCAGAGCAACCGTGTCGGTTTATAAATCCCTGGGCGGGGAGATTAAAGCGAACAAGACCGACCATTGGGACAAGATTTACAGTCGCATCGTAACCGACCCTATGGACTCCTCGCCACCGACATTCACAGGAGACAAAGACATTCCCGTAACGGGGGATTTCTCCAGGCAGACGAATATTTCGCTTCGACAATCGCAACCGCTTCCCCTAACCATACTTGCAATCACGCCATCGTGGGAGCCGACCGGAACATGAGTAATCGAAACATAATCAGGTTGTACGATCCAATGAAGGACTACGACATGGTTTCTCGATGGTTCGGAGAGAATGCCCCGCACTACTCGGCGCTGCCTCAGCTTGGGATTGTCGCGCTCAACCACGGTCAGCCCATTGCTTGCGGGTGGCTCTACCTCGACAACCGATCCAAGCAGGGGACGGTGGAACATCTCATCGAGAATCCAGAGAACAAGATGGATGCCCCTTTCCGCCACATCATTAATTTTTTCCAAGCCGAGTGCGAAAAGATTGGAAAGCTGCTCTCTGTTGATGCGCCATTCAAAGGCGCTGCCCTCTCGCTATCCGTCACCGATGAGGAATTCATCGACAAGTGCGAGGCCATCATGGACCAGATGCCCGAGGGATATCGTGAGGTAAAGCACATCTTCACGCCAGGCTTGTACAGCCGCCAAATCTTCATGCCCGCTGGAACGCTCTGCACGAGCAAGATTCATAATACTGAGCATCCCTACGTGATCTCAATGGGGGATATTTCCGTGTGGACGAAAGAGGGTGGAACGGTTCGGTTGAAGGCGCCTCACTCGGGGATAACGAAGCCTGGGACGCGACGAATCCTTTTCGCTCACGCTGACACCATTTGGACAACTTTCCACGTAGCAGAAGAAACCGATTTGGACGCCATCGAAAACCGCATCATCACACCTCACGTTAACCCCTTAAAACAGGAGAGATCATGTCTTGGTGGACCACGGGGATATTAGCGGCCTCTGCAGTTATTGGCGCGGTTGGTACTGGAGTTTCGTATTTCGGTCAGCAGCAGCAGGCGGCAAACGCCAATGCAGTTGCGAATTACAATTCTAAGATTGCCGAGCAGAACAACGCCGTAAACCGAGCCGTTGCGCTCCAAAATGCAACATGGAAGCAGCAGCAAGCGCAGATCCAGTACCAGACGCAGCAGAACAATGCGACGACGCTAAACCAGCAGGCGCGGGCACAGGAGGCCCAGGGCCGGGAGCAGGCGCGGCGGCAGCGCGAGGCCAACGAGCGCGAGAATGCCACGCTTCGGGCTCGGTTTGCAAAGTCTGGGGTATCTTCCGAAGGTTCTCCTCTTACCGTCATGGCGACTGAGGCGGGCCTCCTTGAACTTGGCGTTCAAGACATGGCCTATGAGTCCGAGCTTCAATCACGCTCCCTAGATCGACAGGCTGACAACGAGCGATTCAACTCGCAGTTCAGTCTAATCGATGAGTCGATTGCGAAGTACGAGGCCGCGCAGGCAGAGGCGGGATTTACAATTAATGCCAACCAGGCAGGGTCAGACCTGCTTGCTGGCCGTTCTCAAGCCGAGGGATATAAGATGGATTCCTACGGAACACTTCTCAGCGGGGCGGGCGACCTTGTGAACACCGGAGCAAAATACTACGATAGGAAGCAGTCGAATAAACTCTACTCCACGACCGTCACCTAATGCCAATTCCAATTGCTCAGATCCCGAACGCTCCAAGAATCGGGAACCCAACCCTTGCGGGGGGAGTGCCGGGAGCGCCACAGATTTCGGCGCGTTCCTTGATGCAGGAAGGCTTGCGCCAAGGCGACTTCGATGGGGCAGCCAAGGGAGCGCAGGCTATTGGTTCAGGACTTAATGCTTTGGGCGGGGCGGTCGGGAAAGTATCAACTGCTCTACAAGATGGACAGGCCCGAGACAAGAAACTCGAATATATCAAGTCCGAGAAGGCCAAAGCGATCATCAAGGACAAGCAAGAGCGAATGGTCAAGTTTCAGGACGAAACCTCCCTTGCTGCTATTGAGCGTGAATACGGAGAAGCCTACGCGGCGTACACCCCGACACTTCCCGGCACGTCTGAAAGTAATTGGGTTTCAGGGTGGCAGAAGCAGAGTGATGAATTATTACCGAAGCTCTCCGAGAAATACCCTCTTTCCGATGAAGGCAAGATGCGCCTCGGGATTCAGCAGCAGAGCATGACTGGTCGGGCAAATATCCAGCTCACCACCCAGGCGACAAAGAGCGCGGTTGATCGCGGCACCGGGGAGCTTATGGCGAAAATGGATCGCCAAATGAAAGAGGGTGACATTGAGGGGCTGCATGAGACAGGCGCTCAACTGATTTCCGTAGGGGCGGCACGGCAGGATCAAATCGAAACAGTCTATCGACAGGCCGCAGAGCAGCGCACGACCAACAATCTCACGGCGGCAATGAACCAGAATCCAAAGCTATTTGCCGAGGACATGGCGGAGTATTCCAAGACTGGCGAGAGCGAGACCCTGAAAAGCCCGTACTTCGAGGAGGGGGACAAGGCTATCAAGCTCGAGCGGTGGAACAACATTGCGCAGCAGAACTTGAGGGACGCGCAATCAGGACAACGGCAATCAGTTTTTGATGGGATTCGCACAAAGGCGATCACCAACGTAAATCAAATCGAATCAGCCTACAAAGAAGGTGGGGAAGTACTAACCTCCGCTGATCTTCTCGCCGCCCGAAATGCACTGATGAATAGCGTGGGGGTTTTGGATGTCACGAAACTTAACGATATAAAAAATCGAGTCGCTCAGTATGACCCTAAAGGCGATCCAGATGGAACGATCAGGGCTCAGTTGGATAGGGATATTGGATCAGAACTTCCGGCGGGTGAGGGCGGCGTCTTGAATGAGCGGCTTAAAAAAATATCCACTGTTGGGAAAAACTCCAGCGCCGACGCTCGCGTTTCCAAGATCAGCACTCAGGCATTCAATCAAAAGCTGTTTGGCAACTTCATCGACGGTCAAAAAGCCGAGGAGCTTACAGGCAAAGAGCGACTGGAAAACTTCAAAGAAATGAAGAAAGCAGCCGTTCTGCAGTCGCAATTCGATGACGCGTGGACAAAATACTCCACCGAGCACCCGAACACCTCCGACGAGGAGGCTACAAAATGGGCGTATGATCAAATAAAGCCAATGCTTGAAACAAAGGAGGCTGGGAAGGCGTGGTATTCTCCAGATCCTTGGAGGATGTTTAACGTGTTCGGGTTCTCGAATGCGATCTACAATGCCGTGAAGCCCGACGCTCCGGTTATCCCCGGGGCGCAAGACCGCTTGAAGGATATGGAACAGCCTATGAACAGCCAGAAATCACAAAATCCGCCTGCTACGCCTTCGGTTAAAGAGGAAAGCGGCATGATATCCCCCGGAAATATCGACCTAAATAATCGTCCGGTTGTAAAGAATTCCGACGGCAGTATTTCAACAGTGCGCTCCATCTCAATAGAGGTTGATGGGCAAACGGTGCTTATTCCTACGGTAGTCGGAAATAAAGTCGTATCGGACAAGGAGGCAATTAATCACTACCGGGAGACAGGAGAAAATCTAGGTATCTTCAAAGATGATCAGTCTGCAACAGCATATGCTGAGAGACTTCATAAAGACCAAGAAAAGCAATATATGAACGGACCAAAGCCATCGCCCGCGCCAACTCCACTCGCTGGTAAGCCAGTTGCAAAAACTACCGTCTATTCCCTCGGGAAAAATGTCGGTGGTCCTGACGAGCTTCAAGACGACTGGACGAACAAGGGATATTCCTCCCAAGGTCAAAACCTCACGCCCGGCGTCGTGGCCGTGAATACCAAGGTTTACCCGCTTGGGACGATCTTCAAGGATGAGGCTACAGGAGAGGTTTACATTGCTTCCGACAAGCACGGGAACGACGACAAGGGCGTTGTGGATATTTACCGCCCACCGAACGATTACGACAAGAGCTTCCAACCAAAACTGGTCGTGATCGGGAAAGAAAGCAAAGTGCCAACGACGGTAAGCGGCATCCGTGAAGTCCTCGCCAAGTACGGCCAAGTTCCCGCTGGTGAAAGCGCCGTCGAATCGCTAAAACGTCGGACGGCGTAAATGGCAAACGAACTCCTGATCGACGATTCCAACGTCTCGCAGTATTGGAACGAGTACAAGACTACCCCCGATGAGGCGCGGCGGGAGGAACTTCGGCCCCTGCTGAGGAACCAAGCTCAGGCAGAGATTGCCCGCAAGAATCAGGAGGAAGACTCTCGCCTTGAGACGGTCTATAGTGACCTGAATACCTTAGGCGGCACCTTTGACGCGAGTACATCGATTGGAGAATGGACGGATGAGGACAAGGCAGCGAGCGCAAACCGCCAGTTCGTTGCCCGCTCCCTCGGAAAGACTCCCGCAGATATTCAGTTCACCTATCCCTCTTTTCGCGACCAGGTAGCCAAGCAGCTTTTTAACAAGGACACCGTGGGCGAAACGGAGATGTATTCTCTCGTCGCCAAAAAGTTTGAGACGAAGAAGCTACAGCGGGACGAGCTTACCAAGCTGCAAACGCAAATCGTTGTCGATGGCCTGAATGATGCGCTCTCAGGCACAAAAACGCCCGTAGCGAAGACTTTTAGCGACTGGCGGAACAATGTGCCTGCCGAGTTCGCAGACGGCTTACCTGATGGCGCATCGCTCGAACAAGCGTACAATACGGCAAACCAGATGCGGGGCGACATGGAGCGACTTCGCGAGCCCGCCGCGCAGGTATGGAAATCGCTGACCAACTTTTCAAAAGGAGAAGCCTCCGGCGCCGACGTTCTGGTGACGGCTAACAAGCTGGCGAGTCTACCGGTCAAGGATCGACAGATGATCTACGGATACGCGGCAATCGCCGCCGATGCCTCGGGCGTGGATCGTGGGGCTATCGAGCAGATCGCGAAGAACATTGGTTCCAGTGCCGCTCGCAGCTTTGACTTCCTTGGAAAAATGGAAATAAGCGCTCAAGAAGGATCGGCGCGTAACGCGATCGAGTTTCTCCGTAAGCCCCCAGAGGACATTCGCTCATCTTATCAGATTCTTGGAGACTTCGGAATCAACCAGCTTGCAGGCTCGAAAGATCCACGCGGGCTTAAGGCGCTGATGGGTGAATTATCTCCAGAAGAGCGGGAGAAGTTTGCCAGCGAGATTGAGGCGGTAATCCCATCATTCCAGGTGGCGCGGGAATTAAAATCTGTGGCCCGGGAGCAAATCGACCCTCTTAAATTTCTCGCAAAAGAAGGAACGCTCCTCGGCGCGGCAGAGCGCGGGTTGACATCAGGCCTTCCTGGCAGCTTGGGTTTCATGGCGGCGACCGCTGTAAATCCTATCCTCGGTATGATCGCGCTGACGGAGGATGAATACGACCGCATCATGGTCGCGAACCCGAACGCCGACCCGCGCACGGCGCGAACCATCGCCACGGTTTCAGGCGTCATTCAAGGATCTCTTGAGAAGCTGCAGCTTGATACAATGCTGGGCTCGCTCCCGGCTACGGCTGGTGTTCTCAAAAACCTCAAGGGACTTACGCGTCTGGGCGCGGGATTCGGCCTGAACCTTGTGGAGCAAAACGCGCAGGAGGGAATTCAAGACCTTGTGCCGATCCTGATTGACCAGCTTGGCGCCGCTGTGGATTCCGATATTGGGAAGAAAGACCTCAAAAAAGACCTGAGCGAGTGGGCGCAGCAAAGGCCAGAGGTGTTCTTCGCTGTACTCGTTCCGGCCTTAATCGGTGGCGGCGTCCTTGGGAAGAACGAGGCTCAAAACATCGACCCGCGTATTTTCACGGAGGACATGCTTAAGACCCTAGGACTCGTCACCAAAGAGCAGCGAGAGGCCATCCTTGCCGCGCCAGATATTGAATCCAAGATTGCCGCATTGCAGGCCGAATACCCGAAAGTTACTCCTGCGCAAAAAGAGGAAGGCGCCCGCATAATGAACTCCATGATGGAGCGCCAGCGGGAGCAACAGCAATCTCCCGAGTTCCCCACGAAGGAGGTCGTCACGAATCCCGATGGATCGAAAACATGGGTTGTGAAGGACTCCGATGGGAATGAGATCATCCGCACCACTGATGAACAGGCCGCCGATGTCGCCATCGTGGAGCAGGTTCAGAATAAAGCCGAAACCTCTCTGGAAGCCTTTAACGAGTTTGTGAAATTCTTCTCCGCAAAGGGAGGCGAGACAACGAGCATTGACGTAACGGGACTGCGCAAATCCGCGCAGGACGCCCTTGATTCAGGAGAGGCGACCATTGAGCAACTTCGCGACCGTATGCGCATGGCGGGCTTGGAAAGCGTTCCGCTGAAAGAAGCCTCGATCACTGGGGAAACGACCCTCAAAAAGCTTCCTGACGACCTTTATAAAGCCTCGATCAAACTGTATGAGGGCGCGAACCCTTTGACCGTTGTGGAGGAATACAATCACGCGCAAGTTAAACTCGCCTTGGCAGAAGGCCGCGTGACGAAAGAGCAGCTTGTCGGGTGGCTAAAAGACTCAGAGGGGGCGCTTGGGGAATCACTTTACGACGGCACCGATCAAGGAATGATCGAGGGAATATCCCGGCTCGGTGAAGCCTACTTCGCGGGCCGAGCTAAAGATAGCGATATTCCGGCGCCGCTCCTGCGCTTCTTCAAGCAAATCCAGGAGTTTTTCAAAGAGGCATTCAAGCGGGCGATCAACCTGCGTAAAGCCTTCGATGAGGGAACGCTGTCCAAAGACTTCGAGTCCTTCCTTGCGGAATCCGTCGGCATATCCCCAGAGATGCAGGTTGACCGCGTGGCCGATAAGGCGACTAGCGAGGTTATCGGCGGCACTTCGTTTTCCATTGAGAAATCGGAATCCGACAGCCGAGCAAAGCCAATCGACCCCAACGCGCCAGTTCGTAAAGTCGGAGATACGACGATCATTGGACCAACTTCGTTCTCGATTGAAGCTTACCATGGCACTCCACATAAGGTGGATAAATTCTCTCTCGATAAGATCGGCACAGGGGAAGGCGCGCAGGTTTACGGCTGGGGCCTTTATTTTGCACAGGAAAAGGCGACAGCCGAGAGCTACCGTACAGGACTTACGGAGCGGGATTTTATTCGGAAAGTCCAAGAGGTTTATGGGGAAGGAGATTCGCCTGATGAGGCTGTTGAGGCTCTGAAAGAGGTTGATCTCAGTGAGGGGCAGCGGGCGCTTTTGGAAGTTTTACAGAAAGAGGCGTGGTGGGGGTTTGACTATCCGCATCAAGCGGTAAGAGCGGCCCTTCGGGAGCCTGAGAATTACGACCCATCCCCTGAATTTGAGGAGGCTGTTGCAAAATTCGGAAATACCTATGTCGTCGAAATCGGCGTTGATGAAAACGAATTGATGGATCTCGACAAGACCATTAATGAGCAAAGGTTATCCCTAATTATAGACAAAATGCGCGCAGAGTTTGAGGGTCAGAAAGTGCCAAAGTGGTTTTTCAATTGGCTAGACCCTGAGCTTACCGGCGATGATTTTTACAATCGGCTGGCAACTGATTTTCTACGTGAGCCAAAATCCCTTCCTATCTCCAAAAGGTTTGGATTCTCAAAAGACGGCGCGGTCCCAGAAAGGCGCGATAGAAAAATTGTCGCCAGTCGGTGGTTAAATTCTATAGGGATTCCTGGAGCAAAGTATTTTGACCAAGGAAGCCGTCCCGGTAATAAAGGGACGCGGAACTACGTTGTTTTCGATGATTCGATAATCAAGATCACGCACGAGAACGGGAAGGCGGTGTCGCTTGATGAGATTCCAGACGAAGGACAACCATCCTACTCTATCACTGTTTATCGAGCCGGTGACGAAAACGAGTCTGGAATCAAGCCGTTCTCAAGTTGGACGAAAGACAAGTCCGTCGCGCAAGCATACCAAGATAATCCCGGTTACGGCGGTCCTGTTCTTCGGGAAGAAAAAGCGTCTCCTCAAAATATACTCCACGCAAACACGCAAAACCGATCCGGTATGGCAGATTTTGCGCAGGCTATCGGATTCTCCGAAGAGGATGGCGCGGACTGGTTCGATAGCGGTTGGCGTTATCCATGGGAAGAATCTTCAAAAGTTCAAAGAGCCCTAAAAGAGTCGGAGTTTGATGCGGTAGAATATATCGACGATTACCCTGAATTTGCTAAGACGATAATTTTTACAAAACCTATTCCCGAGGATGGGCAAACGTCCTACTCCATCACCAGCCGGGCCAGCATCGACGCGCAGGAAAAGCGCATTTCCGAAATCCTGAAATCTCCAGAAGAAAGGCTTCGCATTGGTGCGGAGATGAAGGACAAGTTCAACAAGCTGGTTCGCGAGAATGCGGATTTGATTGATAAACTTCGGTCCAAGGCGCTTTCAACCGCGACCCCTGATGAGGCATTGGCTCAACTCGAAGAGGACAAGCTTTCCGCCCTGGCAGATATTGAGATCGAGCGCGAAGAGGCTATTCAGGAAGAGCGCCAGAAGATCCTCGATAAATACAGCCAGAAGAAGAACGAGACCGACGCGGCGTATATCGCCCGGGTAAACGCTTTGTTGCGGGAGCGCACCAAAGGAGTTGATGAGAAATTTAACGAGCGGAAGCGTTCCGCGGAGTCCGACTACCGCAGGCAGGCGAGGGAAATAAAGGCGGCGAGCAAAACAGAAACCGCAAAGGAGAAGGCCGAGAACGCCATTGCGGTAAGGGACGCCAAAACCCTCAACGCCATCGGGCAGCTTGAGGCTATTCTCAAAATCCTACCCCCTGAGATTCGTGGCAAGATCGGCGGGTACAAGCAGCTACTCCAGACATCTGGCGAGAAGGCTTTTGCGGCGTTCTTCCTCAAGCGGCTCGACATGATCGACAAGGCGCTAGAAGCGTCCTTACGCAACACCTACTACGAAAGCACGTCGAAGATCCTCGACCGAGCGCAGGTGAAGGACAATAAGAGCAAGCTTGGGCCGGAAGCTCAGTCGGATATCGATTACATCACGTCGGTCTATGACATGACGGAAGACGAGCTTGCGGTTGAGATTGCGAAACTGGAGGCTGAGATTGGAACGGTTGATGACCCATCCGACGCGATCCGCAAGCAGGGCTTGGCGTCCATGTTCGGCGCATTTGAAACCCGATCCTCTGAGCAGATGTCTGAGGCTTTCAAAGAAATAGGGAGACTCGTAAAAGAGGGCAAGGATAAATGGAAGATTCAGGAGGAGGCCCGCCGCGCCGATAATCAAAAGCTGATCGTTGAGGCAAAGCGCGAGTTGGGCTTGAAAGAGATCACCACACCCGCCGATCTTACACCACAGTTCCAAGAGGCCGCGCAGAGCGACATCGACAAGGGCAATGCTCGGTACAAGGGAATCCGGCGCCCGCTCGCCCTTCTTCGTGATTTCATCGAGGGCAATCTCACCTGGCAGCAAACGCTTTCGGAAATTTTCGGGTCGGGCTCAAAGACGGAATCGAAGTTCGAGGACTCCGCGCGCAAGATGACGAACAACTACGTTGACGCGAAAGTGATCGACCGCGTTCTATTCCGAAAGGACATCATGGAGGCTTTCGGGCTCGGGGCCAAAGAGACGCTCTCCAGTCTGGCAAAGCTTCATCAGCGACTCCGCGCTATCTCCATCGAGAAGCCAACGGACGTGATCGTCATGGAGGGCCGGAAGACCAAGTCTGAGCGCATCCCTATCACTGCCGCTCGCGCAGCCATCGAGGGCGCAAGTACGGCATTTAACTTCACCATCGACGAGCGTACAGAGATTGAAAACTTGTTGGTGGATTTACCGGACGACACACGGAAAAAGTACATCACGATTGACCGCGTGATTCGTGAGGGCAAAGCAGTGAAGCAAGATATGTCCGAGCTTCAAGCCGTGCATTACCTACTCCAGTGGGCGCAGCCCGATATCCGGCAGAAGATGGAGCGACAGGGATTTACGGAGGTTTCCGCGAATGGGATGCGAGAGCTACTGTCGGATGACGCAAAGAAGGTCATGTCGTGGCTACAAGAGGCATACCGTCGGGAACATGCCGAGATCAATCCTGTGTTTCGGCGGATGAATGGGTTCAACCTTCCGAAGAACGAGAACTACGCACCGGCATTCTTCGATAACTCCAAAGCTGATGGCCAACTCGATCAAGGGCCGGAGGGCGGAAGCGCATCCATTAGCGGGATGAGTTCAGGCTTCCTGCAACCTCGCGTGAATCACAGTGCGCCGACGATCAAGGTTAATGCCCTGGAGGCGTACTGGTCGCACCGGACTCGGGTGAACTACTGGATCGCTTTTGCCGAGGGCGTCCGTGAAATGCGGGCCGTTCTCGGGAACGTCGATGTCCTCCGCGCTGTCGAGGCCAAGTATGGCGAGGCCGGGCGCGACACCATGAAAAAGCGCCTCAAAGGATTCGACCAGAATGGGCTCAAGGATGAGGCAACGCTCCGCTCAGTCAGCGAGGTGATGCGCAACATGATGGGCGCTCAGGCAGCCACGGCACTCGGGTTTAAGTTCGGAGTTCTGATGAAGCAGTTTAGCGCCACGGCAGCGACCGCTATCGACATCGGCCCGACAGAATACGTGAAGGGGCTGGGCCGCCTTCTCAGCGGGCAGTTGTCCAAAAGCCTACCTGAGATTTGGAAAAGCGATGCTATCCAGCGCCGAATCTTGGCTGGATTCACGCCGGAGGTAAGGGCGTTCATGGACGTTCAAGGGTTGCAGCCTTCTGGGCTCCTGACGCTCGCGGAAAAAGGAATGCAGAAGATTGCCGATGTGGACGCGGCATTTACGACTTTTGGCGCTGCGATCGCATTCGATTCGTACTACCAAAAAGCGATCGCTGATGGGACTCCACCGGCCATTGCGGAACGGCAAGCTCTCGACGCGATGGACCGTACAATCCGCCGTACTGCGCAGCCCGCCGACTACACCGACAAAAGCTTGCTAGAAGCCAATGGCAGCGTGTTTGGCAAGGTGACATTCATGTTCATGTCCGAGGCCCGCCAGAAGGCCGCTATTGCCTACATTGCGGCCAAGGAGATTTCACGCGGCGAGAACGTCGCAAAGAACGTCGGTAAGCTGGCAGTATCCTGGGTTGTGCTGAATGTGATGACACAGGTAGCCGAGTCGTTTTACAAGACAGCCTTCTCTGGCGACGAGCCCGAAGACATTTGGGACTGGAAGCAATTCGCTTTAGCGGCTACGGCTGGGAATCTCGATGGGCTCTACTATGTCGGGCCTGCCATCTCGGGATTCCTATCATACACTCTCGACCAGAAGGTTTTTCCGAAATCCAACAACATGTTGCAGGATGCGGTACTGGCCTTCCGTCGCAAACAATTCAATCCCGAGAACTGGGAAGATGCGGAAGATGCGATCATTGGTATCCGCCTATGGGCGAACGCGCTGGCGATCACCGTTGCTGCATTCACTGGAAACCAAGCCCTGGCGGCAGCGGCATCCCTCCTCAATCCCGTAAAGGATGTCGCAGGCGCGGTGAAAAACATTGAAGAGGCGACACAATAAAGCTATGAGCACAGACGGATTATGAGCGTACAATCTGACAATTACCGTAGCGGCCCGTACGTGGGCAACAACTCCACGGTTACGCTGTATCCGGTTGATTTTTACTTCCTCAATACGTCGGAGGTTTTTGCGACACTCACGGATGCAGACGGGGAGGTTTCAACCCTGTCTCACGGAGTCGGTCTTACCGTCACCGGGGCGCTCGAAGAAGAGGGCGGGTCGGCCACTACAACTACAGCATGGGACTCGACTTACACGCTGACCTTTTATCGCTCTCTGCCGGCCACGCAGCCGCTCGTTCTTGATGAGAATGCAGACCTTCCAGCCAAATCTTTAGAGACTGCATACGACAGGGTGACGCTTTTGGTTCAACAGGCGCTTCGCCTCATCTCGAATAGCGTCCGATTTGAAGAGGCATACGGACCAATAAACGAGCTTGTTCGTCAGGCCGACTCCGTAATCTCTGATGATGGGAATACTATCGTTTTCCTAGATCGATCCGCGCTACTTGCGTGGCTATCACTCCCTACACCCGTTCTGAACTTTCCTCAAAAGGTGTGGCTTAACGACGCGCAGCGGGCGGTTGCTGTACCTGACTACGTTGGGCAACTCGGGGTTCAACGAGCCGAGTCGCGGATTTACATTTCGACAGGAGCGAGCGCGGGAAATTGGGCGATCTATTATCCTGCGCTTCCAGGGTCTGCCGTAACCTCATGGTTCCCTGACGACTTTGTCCCCATCTTTCGGACTTCTCCTCCGCCTGGCTTCAACGCAAATATCAGCCTTAGTAACCTAATTCCGAAGCAACTCGGCGGATACGTCACCGGCTTTAACTGTTCAACACTCAGCGGAACGGAAGTTATTCTGGGATGGAGTGAGGCTGTGCTAAACCGGATCGGCAGCATCAACCAGTCGTTTCAGGGAACGTCGCTTCCTGCGGTTGATATTTCCTCAGTTGGAGTTGATGGCTTGGATACCGGATCGCCCGCCGACGGCACGTGGTACTACATTTGGATCATCGCGGGGACTGGCACAAATTCTCACGGTCTCATTTCGCTTTCCAGCACGTCCCCCACGATGCCCGCAGGATACACAGCCAAATTGTGCGTGAGCGCCTTCTACTACGATACGATGATTCGTCCATACATCCAGAGCGGCAACGTCGTGGATTACATTTCCGAAGTGCCGTTTGCCACAGATCAAGTAGCGACAAATGGAGTTATCACAACCATTGCGGCAGATCCCGCCGCGCCACCAGCGGCATCGAGAATCCGAGGAAATATCTACGTGGAGACGAACACGGGCTCCACGCATAACGTGTACATCGGAGATACCCGAATGAGCAACGCGACTTCAGGTGGAACCTTCGCGGGAAATGCCGGGCATATCAATGGATTTTACGGCAGCGTGGCATATGACGCGTCCTACTCGGGCAATCAAATCACATGGATTTCCAGCGGGACCGTTACGGAATACACTTTCACGGCTTCGGGCTTCACCCTCAATCTCGTATGATCAGGGTTCCGATATTTTTCCCTACCGTTGCGCCTGATGTTGCTTTTATAGTCAGCGGCGCGGGCGCATCTATTGTAAACGGAAACTACTTCCTTGAGGGTGAAAACTCCTACGCGAACGGAAGCGGGGTGATTGCTGCTCTCAATGGAAATGGAGCGTGGAGCTTCTCCGACGACGAGAACGAGTATTATTTCTCTCCATTCAATACGCTTACTTACCCTTCCAGGGTATTCAACCAGACGTGGATATTCTTTGAATTCGATGAGCAACCATCGTTTACCATTACCGATTGTCTCTGGAACGTGGACACATATCGGTATGAATTTACTCATGAAGAGTATGGGGACTGCTACCTGACGGTGATCTTTTTTGAAGAAGAGACAGGGCTCCCAACTGAGATACAAGTTTACAACGGAGACGGGCCAGTCGGGAAAGCTGATGTCGTGAACCTTCACGGCCCCAACCCTCCCACCGAGGAGGTTGAATTTCCCTGGTTCCTCGAATTTATTGAAATAGGGGAAGAGGGCACGGCCCCCATCCCAACAATTACAACACCTTAAATATGAACATCATCGCGAACGGAAACACGGATCTATCGACGATCCCCGGCAAAGAATACGTATTTGCCACAAGCGGAACATTTGACGGCGGAACAATAGGCATCAGCTACTCAATCGATTTTGGAACTACCTTTGTTCCATATATCGATGACTCATATGAAGTGGCGATATCTGAGCCGGCCGGACTCGTTCTTTTTACACCTGGTAACCGTGTTCGTATATCTCTGGTTGGCGCGACAAGTCCTAACATCCAAGC
Organism: Iodosphaeria phyllophila; assembly: GCA_025802455.2. Lineage (NCBI taxonomy): Eukaryota > Fungi > Ascomycota > Sordariomycetes > Amphisphaeriales > Iodosphaeriaceae > Iodosphaeria > Iodosphaeria phyllophila. Next base: position 4,529 of record JAOYMO020447068.1, on the reverse strand, counting down.
AGTTTTATATCCAGCACTATGAGTGGCCTTGTTCGTTCTTTAATTGGGATATCTGGAGGAAGTTCTAGCGGATCTTCGATGCCCGGCCAAATATATCTTTTCACCAATCACTTAAACACCTCCAGTGGCGGGAAGCTGACTTACAGTATCACGGTGGACGGGACAACGCCGACGCGAATTGGTAAGTTACCGGGCTACTTTCCGCCAGATTCTCCAACTGGTTTTGTGCGCGATCCGACCACCATGGAGTGGTCTCCAACTCAGGAGTTTATCACGGCTTACACGGCAGGAAATACAGGCCTCGGTAATGTCATTGGACTTTGTAAGGCTCGGGATTTTAACAGCCCCGAGTTTGTAACCAGTATCGAAATTACGGGCATAACCGGCACCGTCACACGGGTATGGGTCGGCACCTTACACCACATTGACGGACGGGTAATATTAACCCTGCTGCCGTTCATCGCTGGTGACAGTTTCGACAGCCCGGGCGTTGGTTGGATCGAATGCCTTGACCCTGGAACATGGACCGAGTGGACGGACTTCGTTTCTTTTAAAGACACAAATCCAAATCTTCAAGGGGTATGGCATTTTAACGACCCGCAAATCGTTAAGGTGGGCAGTGCCTATCACATGTTCATGGATGGCCATTTTACAGACGGGGGAACCGGCGGAGGCATCACTCATTGCTCAAGTTCCAGTTTTCTCACGGGGTATTCCGTTCCCACCGAGTTGGCTCCTAACATAACATCAGCATTGGGTGAGTTTTATGAGGGCGCCATCGTCGCCAGAAACCCGGAAAACAACGGGTGGCTTTTATACTATCAAACCCTCTTCGGACCTCTGTATTATTCCAAAGGTTCGGACGATTTTTTGACTTGGACAGATCCAACTCTGGTGCCGTGGCCGGAAAACTTTAGCATTGGTAATGGATCAGTGATCCGCGTGACCGAGCCTTGGGCTATCAAGGCCATGCTTGCCGCTGGAAGACCAGCGTTTGCTCCCGGGGACGATAATGATGGCCAAAACAACATTCTAAATTTTGACTCGTTATACGGGAGTATAAATCTCGCATATAAGGCTGCCATAGGGCTTTACACCGATGGCAGTGGTCCTCCGGGAGTAAATATTCCAGGACGAGTAAATATTGGGAGTGTGGATCAGCCGAGAGCGCTCGCGTTAATTGGCGGCTCTCAATTGGTGATTGCTGTCAGTGGAGAGGGTGTGTTCTACAGTAATTTCAATGATCCGACTTTGAGCTTTTTTGGATGGAGTAATGAGAGTACGGACATTGTTACTGTTGGCAAGACGGACGGTCGCATCGCGATTAATCGTGGTAGAAACATTGCAACCGAGATGCTCGATGTCAACGGAAACTGCGTAGTCTCTGGATGCTACCTCCTCCCAGGAGGGGTGAAAATCGCGTCAGGTACAGGTTCACCAGAGGGCTCAGTGACCGCCCCTATTGGTTCCACATATCACCGTACCGATGCGGGGGCATTTCCGAAACTCTACTCCAAAGACTCAGGGGCAGGAAACACGGGCTGGACTGCCGTATTGTAAGACTAGAAATTCAGGTCAACTTTTTGCCATCGATATGAGTGGATTAATACGCCCCTTAATTATGTCACATTCATCCTGGGGCGGAGACGGATTTACCACATCTAACGCCGGAACACTCACAATCCCAGATGATCCAAATCCGGTTTATTCTTTCTCTGGAACAACGGCTACATGGACAGCTCCTTCCATTTCGAGAAATACAGGGGGTTTTATTTTCATTAAAAATCGAGGAACAGGAAATCTTACGATCCAAAGTGCCGGATCTGACACTTTTTGGACAACCGTATCCGTAATAAGCATAGTCCTTGCTCCTGGAGAGGCTAGGATTCTGGTTAGCGATGGAGTCTACTGGCTAGTGGAGTAAATAATATGGCAATGTTCACAGTTCCTTATATTGCTTCGGTTCCAACAACCGGACAAACGGTTTCATTTCAAAATAATGAGATGGACCAGATTTTATACATCAACCCAGCGGGAGACTTGTTGGCGTTAACCGTATCAGTGCCTTCCAACTCTACTTCAAGGCTCGGACAGAGGGTTTACTTTTGTTGCAGAGTAGCTGTAACCACGCTGACCATGAGCGGATCTACAAATATTCTCAATTCGGTGCCAACACTACTCGGAAACGAATGCTTGGGATTTATAAAAGTTGCAGACAATGTATGGGCAAGGATGACTACATGAAAAACCTACTACTATTCTCAATTCTCGCGGGTTCAGCTTTTGGCGCTAGCAATGATTTGGTTCAACAGCAACGCGATCCGACAAATATGAGCACCCTACCAAGGCTGGTCACAATCCCGTCAGGATCGGCTGATGGGGTTCTCACATTCGACGGCAGCGCGGTACTTCCAAAAATCTGGACGTTTGGGAACGGAATCGTCAGAAGCTCGGGTCAGCTTATTATTGATTTCACGGGGAAATCTTTATCAGATATTAATCTCTCTGTTCCCTATTCTCAGGTATCAGGAACTCCGACCTTGGGAACCGCCGCTGCGCAAAACTCATCGGCTTTTGCAACTTCTACTCAAGGCTCCAAGGCAGACAGTGCGCTTCAGTCTTCGGATATCGGATCTTCTGTTCAAGCCTATTCCTCAAACCTGGGCGCGTTCGGCACGAACGGAAGTGCGTTTTATCTGAGTCGCTCTAATCACACAGGCACGCAGGCTGTTGGTACGATTACAGGACTGGCCACAGTTGCCACCAGTGGTTCGTATTCGGATTTGTCGGGGCTCCCGACACTTGGCACGGCATCCGCCCAGAATACCGGAGCGTTTGCCACGTCGGCGCAAGGCTCGACGGCTGATTCTGCCTTGCAACCGGCGGGGAATGGATCAGCCCTATCGGGTCTCACGCAGAGTCAGATCAGCGGATTAGTTTCGGCGTTGAGTGGGAAGTTTCCGAACCCCGCAGGATCAACTGGTCAGTATATTCGAGGTGACGGAACCTTGGCTACATTCCCGTCCACGGGGACCGTTACGAGTGTAGGAATCGCCTCTTCTGATTTTTCAGTGACGGGATCACCTGTGACAACTTCAGGAAATATCACGGTAAACCTTGCTGTTACGGGAATCTCTGCGGGAACTTACAGCAGCCTGACGGTGAATACAAAGGGAGTCGCGAGCGCGGGGACAAATCGATCTTTTAGCAACTCGCCATCTAGGTCCCTAGTAACAACCGCCGCCGCAGCGAATGGGTTTCAGGTAAGCGCAAGTCGCGATTCTCACGTCTCTTACAATATCGGATTGTCCTCGACGGCTACAATTGGCGGGGCCTCGACAGCTACAGTCGTGCTTGAGATTTGCGCCACCAACTCCACCACAGCAGGGGATTGGATTACGATAGGCGAGGCTTCTAACGGGCAGACAATCACCTTGGCTGTGATCCTCCAAAGTATTCAGGCTATCACGATTCCCGTAATTGGGTACGTCCCAGCGGGGTATTACTGTCGGATTCGCCAAGCCCTGACAGGCACGTCCTCGGCTACCATTAAAAGTGGGCAGGAGGTCATCCAATAAAACGCCATGACGTACTGGAGTTCAATGCACCGAGGATTGCTTTATGTGGCCATTGTGATGATCACGCAGGCCATAGGCGACCTCGGCTCGCTTTTTGAAGGTAACGTGGTGTCCCAGACGAAATTCTGGCTACAGGTCTTATTGTCGGGGCTCATCACCTGGCGGGCGTACATCGACAAGAGTTCCTCTGAAATTCCACCAGTTGCAAAGCAGTGATCAGTTCTGTATAAACCCCCTGTGCGTGATGACCTCCATAACGAGACTGGATTAAATGCCATTGTGGCGCTGATGGGGTTCTGCGGCGGAGTGCTCTCATTGGCCCACATAAAGCGCCTGACGGTGCCTTGGGCGCTCGGCGCGGTGGCATCTGGCACGATTTGCGCTGTGGTACTGACTCAAGCCGTGGAAGCGCATTATCAACTATCTGGACCGTATGAGAACGCTCTGGCATTTTTTATCGGGATCGGCGGCATGTCCATCGTCGGGAAAATCCATGAGTGGTGGCTCATGTTCGACTTAAAGCGGGTCACAGACTCGAAACTCTCTAAACTTGATAGGGATGAGTGACATAATTTTGATTCTCAATTTGGCCCTGTTTGTTGTGGGGGTAGTGGCCTCGGTGACGCTGGAAATAAACGGATTCCCGTGGATATCAAGGTTCTCGGTATCGGCGTGCATTACGGTGTCGGCGCTTATCGGATTCTTCTCGGTTTTCCACAATTCAGAGGTGCAACCTATTGCTTTATTGGTCGTTCTTGCCTCGCTCGCCTACTCGGGATATCGTTGCCTTCGTGTTGAAGACATCCGTACCAAAGAGCGTAAGCGGGAAGACTCGCAGTATTATTCGATTGGCTTCCATCCTCTGCGCGGTCGCAAGTTTTAGCGGCTGCCAGGGGCTCAATGATTACGATCGGTCTATCGTGGCCGGGGCCGATGTCTCGTCACAAACGG
>JAOYMO020446987.1:0-18725 GCA_025802455.2 Iodosphaeria phyllophila | reverse complement strand
GATACCTCAAGCAGCAGCAGCTCCTCTTCGGCCAGCATGAGTAGTTCCTCTTCGGCCAGCGTGAGCAGTTCATCGTCTGCCAGTGCCTCCAGCAGCAGCTCCGCGTCTTTATCTTCAAGCAGCAGCACCTCGGCTTCCCAGAGTTCCAGCAGTTCCTCCTCCTCCTCCTCCTCCTCCTCTTCCTCCTCTAGCTCAAGCAGCTCCGTTTCTCAAAGTTCCAACAGCAATTCCGAGCCCGCCTCCAGCTCCAGCTCGAGCTCCTCTACTGGCACTGGCCCCATCACTAGCAGCAGCGGTGGCCCTGCTCCGACCACCTCCTCCTCAGCCGGCGGAGGTTCGTCCAACACCGGGCCTACCTCAGCATCAAATGGCGGCTCAAATCCCAGCAGCTCAGCTTCATCCGGCGGTGGAGCTACTGGCACCAATGGAAGCGGTACTGGTGGTACGCCATCCAACACAGGCACATCTGGAGTGCCCGGTGCGACCGACCTGCCCAACACCCCTATTATCATCGGTATCAACTCTGCTGATTACTATATCAGCGGCGCTGGTTCATCTGGCACCTCTGCCTACGGCACCGAAAACCCCAGCGGTGGTTTCATTGGCAACGTGCCCAGCCCAGTCAACGGCGGTGCTTCTGATTCTGGCTCTGGCACTGGCACAAGCCCGACGGGCTCCGGATCCACGGGCGGATCTGCCGGCACAGGCACGAACACGCCCGGCAGTGCTACATGCAGCGACGTACCATGCTTTCTCCTCACTGAAGGCCAGCTCATGTCCAGGGCCACAGGGCAGTTCATCTCGACTGATCCCAATGCCATCCCGTACATGATGTTCGGTACTGACCCGCAGCTTCACTCGCTCAGCATCACTTGGACCATCACCAATAACGGCCAATTGCACTGGTACAAGGCCGCGTTTGCTGGTGGCGAGGCTGGCTTCTGCCAGACGTCCGATAAACAGGTTTGGATCTTGTTCAATGGCGAGGGCATGAGTGATACGCCTGCGGGCTGCACCCCTATTGAGTTGACTGCTTACCAGGGTATGTTATCCCCAGTTTTCCCCTTGTTCTTTTCTCATTAGATGTTTTACCTCTGGACAATAAACGTTGTTGACGTACACCTCAGCCTCTCAATATAACAATGGCGATATCAACCCTCCCACCTCCAGCAGTGGAAATGGGACTGGCGGCATGCCCACAAGCACTGGGTCGTCTGCCCTCGGTGTCACTGACTTGCCCAACATCCCTCTCATCATCGGTATCAACTCCGGAAGTTTCTATTCCGGCAATGCCGGCTCTGGATCGGGCGCAGCTGGTGCTTCGATCTATGGTACCAGCGCTCCAAGCCGTGGCTACATCATCTCTGTATCCAATGCGGTCGACAGTGGCAGTGGTGGAACGGGAACTGGCTCTGGCACTGGGTCCGGTACCGGATCTGGCACGGGCTCCGGCGCAGAACCTACTGGCAGTGGCTTAACTGGCTCAGGCGCCATGGACAGTTCCATTTGCAACAGCATAGCCTGCTTCATCCTCGCCCAAGGCATGCTGATGTCCAGGGCCACGGGCGCCTACATCTCGACTGACCCCGACGCCGTGCCGTACATGAAGTTCGGCACGGATCCAGAGATGCACTCGATCAGCACGACCTGGTCTGTCACAGCCGGCGGTCAATTGCACTGGTACGACGCCTCATTCTTGGGCGGCCAGGCCGGTTTCTGCCACACGCCCGATAAGCAGGTCTGGATCCTGTTCCAGGGCATGGATGATATGCCCGCTGGTTGTGTGGAGGTCGATTTGACTGTTTACCAGGGTATGCCGCCAATCCCCTACCCACTACCCCCTACTTTCCCCTTGCGGTAGAACTTTCCAAGAAATGCAACTGACATGTTATGTGGAAAGCGGCTCAATACAACAACGGCACCATCTCGCCACCTGACAATGGCTCCAGCTCTAGTACTAGCACCGGCTCCAGTTCCGGCTCCAGCACTAACTCCGGCTCCGGCTCCGGCCCCAACACTGGCACCGGTATCAGCACTGGCTCCGGTACCACTACCGGCACTGGCTCCGGATCCGGCACCAGCACTAGCTCTCCCGTTGTCCCCGGCGTGACCGATCTCCCCGGCATCGTCATCATCATCGGAGCCAACGGCCCCTCGACCTCCTCCACCAACTCGGGCTTCAGCTTCGGCATCACCGACCCCATCGGCGGCTTCATCGGCATCGTGGCTGAATTTGTCAACAGTGGCGGCAGCGGCTCTCCCTCCGGCACTGGAATCGGTGGTGCCCAGTCGACGACGACCACGGGCGGTTCCGGCATGGGCATGACGAGCAGCAGTTCATCGAGCTCCTCGTCCACCCTGACCGTGCCTTCACTGACGCCCAAAATGAAGAAGCGCGCCACGGCCCTCAACCCGACGAGCTGCGCCGGCATCACGACGTTTGGGCTCACGGGCGGCCGCCTGTTCTCAGCTGGCACGGGCACCTATATCTCGACGGATCCAGGCGCGGTGCCGTACATGAAATTCGGCACGGACTCGACGCTGCACTCGATCAGCACAACGTGGTCGGTCACTGCGACGGGCCGGCTGCACTGGTACAACGCGAACTTCGAGGGTGGCCAGGCGGACTTCTGCAAGACGTCGGACGGTCAGGTGTATATCTTGTTTGAGGGCCTGGATAATACGCCCGCGGGCTGTGTGTTGGTTGAGTTGACGGTGTTTCAAAGTACGTTTTTTCTTCCCCCCCTCTCATTTTCAGGACTGGCATCTTTCCTCCCACCGGTAAGATTGGTTGGCTGACCATCTCGATATAGAATCCCAATGTGTCAACGGTGCCATTCAAGCCGGCATATCCGGAGGCAACGGAAACGGGCCCGGAAACGGTAATGGCAATGGAAACGGCAATGGAATCCCGTCCTCTAACGGCATTTACCTGCCAAACTCGAGTCCTGCGGACCAGGCCTGCGCATCGACTGTACTGTCGTTCATGCCTGGCGCCCCGACCTTCTTGGCTATGGAGTGAGGTCATGTTGGGGTTAGATGATGAATTTGGAAACGGGCAACCTGCCCAGAGAACATGTATGGGGCTCGGTTTCGCTCTGAGGGATGCGAGGGAGGTTGGAAACGTTTTTCGCGATGGTCCATGTTGATGGAACGAAGGCCAAGGAATGCATGATACCAGCACCAAAAAGACGATCTTGTCGATCATTCTCTAGATACAACAGCAGGGATTGTGGGTTTTTTTTTTTGGCTGCAGTGCGATCGGGTTAGGTAGTTTGGATAGCAATATGCAATGACGTTTGATGTGTGACTCGAGTACTTACCTTCCTTCTCTGTTAGTCATGATGTTTTTGGCCTTCGTGACCCAGTGTTTTCACATGTCAAACCGCACCAGGAACAGGCTTTCTTTCCTTCACACTCACGTCGACACCAAGACCCCAAAAAAAATGAGGATCCAACAAGTGCAAAGAGCAGTAAAAAGTACTCCATTGAAAAAACCCTTACCCTTGTAGCCAAACCCGGTAACTAACTACCACTACTACTGCTCAGTAATTTCTCCACGGCCCATCGCACTGAGAAATTCCTAATATCTGAGTAATGCTGTCCAATCCCGACGAACAACACCGGGACATTGGTAGCATGCACCAGACTGACCAGTGTGCCGACCATGTCGCCCACAGTGTCGCACTTGGAGATGATGAAGCCGTCGAGGGTGCGGCCCGGTCCGAAGGAGGAGTTGAAGTTGCGGGCCTGGGCTACGGAGTCGTTGCCGACAAGAGCCTGTTGTAGTTTGTTTGTGAGCTTGTTGCGTGCTCACCAGGGAGTAGGTAGGCAGCAACACCATGGGTGAAGCGCGAAAAACAAAAGGAGACGAATGAAGAATGGGTAAATTGTAGCAAAACTTAATGAATGAATCACATACCTCTCCAACCATCAAAATCTTATCCGGCACAGCAAACTTGGCAAATTTCTCCAAACTCGACATCAACCTCTGATCATTATGCCTCCGCCCCGCCGTATCAATAAGCACGACATCGTAGCCCTGAGCAGCAGCGTTCCTCACAGCATCTTTCGCTACCGTCGCCGCGTCTCCACCGTATCCCTTCTCGAAAATCTCAACTTGGCCACCTTCTCTCTCCGTGAGCTCTTTCAGGTTGCGTACGTGCACTTTCAATTGTTCCACCGCGCCAGAACGAAAGGTATCGCCCGCCACAACGAGGACTTTATATTTATTCTGCAGCAGGAAATAGCAGATCTTGGACAGATTGGTTGACTTACCCACCCCATTGACACCAACAATGGACATGACATAGGGACGGGATTTACGGTCCGAAGCTGCTGAAGGCCGCGTCACAGCGTCGATCTCGCGGAGAAGGTCAAGGGAAGAAGTTGGGGTCAGCATCTTGGTGAGAGAAGCTTCCATAGCCCGCTTGATGCGCGTGTCGATGGACTCGAAGCTGGCTGTTTTTAAGCCGATGAGCTCTTTCTCGACGCCCTGACGGAGGCGCTCGGCCGCTTCGGGGGCGACGTTCTTCTTGATTAGATGCTGGTACATGCCTTCCATGGGCTTGGCCAGGTCCTGTTTGGTGAGGGTCTTGCCGCCGACGACGTTATGGAAGAGGGTGCTGATTGTGCTAATGCCTGTATTGACGATGCCACCGCCAGCAGCTTCAGTAGAGGATGAGTTGGATTTAGATTTGGATTTGGATTGTGCGGATGCAAGAATATCGTGGACCTCGTCATCAAAGTCTTTCAATAAGAACTGGCCCTTGGAAGTCTTGGTGCCCCAGGATCCGGAATCGGCGCCTTCGGCCATGGCAGACCGAGCTGCGGTCGATCCATCGTCACTGTCGCTGGCAGGACCATGTGTCTGGCCATTTGCGGGTTTCTCGGAGTAGTCCAAGCGAATGTTGGAGTCCTCGGTTGCAAATCCGTCTACGTCCCATTTCCTCCCCGTCTTGTGCGCTTTCTTGCCTCGTTTGTTGCCCGCTTTCTCGTCGCCGGATGACGCCACTACGGAATTCGAACTCTGAATCCTCCGAGCACGGCGCGACATTCGTCCTCCTGGTCCGCTTTTGCCAACGACAAGATGGTTCTCGGCCGGTGTGGTCGGTCGCGAGCTGTTTGGCGTTTGCGCCGGACTCGATCCTGGCTCTCGAGACGAATCGCGCGCGTCATTCTTGCTCGTTCGACTATTGAGACCAGGAAGCAGCGGCTCTTTTCCGAAGTTGCCAGACTGGGCATCTTCATCATCGGTAGCTACAAAAGGTCTAGCAGACCGTCCAGAAGATTGAGCGCTCTTCCTAGCAGTAACGGCGCTCGATTCGAGTTCTCGTAGCTGCTGGTTGAAATACTCGTCGAACTTGCGGCACTGAACGACTGTCGTGTTCGGCTTCTTGAGCTGATCGCCATAGAGATCGATAAAGATGGTCTTGAGGTTATCCACAAGCTTGTCGATCCACGACAGATGGAGCAGTGATCGGTACACAGCTACGAAGATAACCCCCAGCTCCTTGGAGAAGGACCATTTTACCGTGTGCTGGTCCGCACGGTAAGCTGGGTTGTTCGATGTTGTTTGTTCGTCATCTTTGGCTGCATTGGCCGCGCCGCCATTCTTTTCCTCAATGAAGACGTCGCTGATGAAGCTGTTGACTACGGATGGGCTGACGGGGACGAAGGACCGCGACCACAGCACCACCCCGGATGTCGTGAGGATCTCGAATGTGTCAAGCATAGTGGGCGATCTGTGCAGAAGCAATGTCTTGCCCAATTGCAAGATGCGCGCTGGACTGCTCCGCCAAGAACAGAACAATTGTCCGGATCGATGTCCAAGTCGGTCGATGTAAAGGCTGCGATGATGCAACTGTGGCATGAGGCGGACTTCTGTTTGCAGGGTATCAAGGTCCCTTGAGATCATGCTGGCAGGCCCCACCTGATGGGGAGCCGCCGACCCGCCCATCCGGATTGGAGCTACTGTGTAACGTATGGTAAAAAGGACAGCTTGGTGCATGTCATCTGGACACGTGCCAATTCAATCCATTTAACCGCGTCGGGACGAAGTACCAAGGTACATGTCTTTCCTAATCCACAAGCTGCTAATCCGCAAGTTGCCGGGTCCAACTGCCGCCTCTGACCAGCATCTGCCGGACGCAAACGCCCTGGCAGCCCCATCGACAGCTTTTCGAAGAAACTAAAACAGCCACATTGCCCAAAAGTCTGAACGACAAACTCAACCCACGACCCGTCAAGGAGAACCGTCTCCCGCTCCGCCAGCCAAAATCCCCATCACGCGCGGAGCAACCGGCCAGACCAAACCTTCAGCATGCAGCGCCAAAACTACGGCCCGTCCCCGCCGCTTCATCACCCGGTCCCGCAACACGTCTCGACCGTCCCCCAACTCCGCTCGCCCCCTCCGCTCACCTCCTCGCAACCGCAAGCCGCCCAAGGCAGCGCCGGCTATGGCAACCCTTATCACCAACAGCAGGCGCAGCAGCAACCGCAGGCGCAACAAGGCGGCGGTGGCAACAACATGTTCGGGCAGTACGGGAACCTGATGAACGATCCGACGACGCAGTTTGCGGCCCAGATGGGGCAGAACGCTTTCGAGCACGGGCAGAAGTACTTGGAGCAGAATGTCAACCGCTGGGTTAACTTCTCGGCGTTGAAACACTACTTCAATGTGTCGAATTCTTACGTGGTCAACAAGCTGTTCCTGGTTCTGTTTCCCTGGCGCCATAAGCCTTGGTCGCGCAAACACTCTATTGGGCCGAACGGCCAGGAAGGCTGGTATCTCCCGCCGAGGGACGATGTGAATAGTCCTGATATGTATATTCCGGGTGAGAATAGACCTACCCACATCCTTCCAAAATCGCCCTTCAAAATTGCCCTTCAAAATCTAACCTGGGTCCCTCCCTCTTCCAAAACATAGTCATGGCACTGGTTACCTACGTGCTCCTCTCCACACTTCTCGCCGGACTGCGGGGTCAATTCCAGCCCGAACTCCTCGGCTATACGGCCTCCACGGCGGGCGTAGTGGTCATCATCGAGATCATGCTGCTCAAGCTCGGTTGCTATTTCCTCAGCATCTCCAACGAGTCCCAGCTGCTTGACCTTGTCGCTTATTCGGGCTACAAATTCGTCGGCGTCATTGTGACTGTGGCGCTCGCCGAGTTGGTCAATAATGGGAAGGGGACTGGGGGATGGATCGGGTGGTCCGTGTTCTTTTACACGAGTTTGGCGAATTCGCTGTTTTTGGTCGGTCCTCCTTCTCTCCTATCTTTCTTCCCAGATTATTGGTGACTTTTTGCTCATGTGCCTAATTAGATGCGCTCCCTCCGATATGTCCTTCTCCCCGAGAGCTCCGGCGACGCCCACGGGCCCATGCAGACAGATACAAGGACAAAGCGCAGCCAAAGGACGCAGTTTCTCTTCGGCTACTCGTACCCCGTGCAATGGCTTTTCATGTGGATCATGAGCAGGAATTAAGAAGAGTCGCTTGGAATACTATGACGACATATTTGTTAGTCTGTTGCTCGCTCATCTCGTTTTCAAAGAAGGCAGCAATGAAACTTTTTGTAGATGAAAAAAATTAAAGAGGGGGCACGTAGATTTGACAGTCATTCAGCCGGCGTTTTGATGGGGGGTTGAAGATTCCAATATCTTGGTAGTTTAACCATGTACGAAGTCATGATGAAAGAATATCTGTTTGATGATTCAAAGTTTGTTCAGCCAGCTGGTGCCTATTTACCACTTCTGCATTGCCTCTTTTGTCCTCGTGGCTTTCATCCGGGTACTTTTCCCTGTAAGAACTACGATAATGTGCAGCTTAAATGCAATACTGAGCAGTATGGTACGATGTGAGACTACTCATCACATCAAGGATAATAATTTACAACCACAACTCCGCCAACACATCAGTCCATTCAACTAGTCTCTCTCATCGACGAACGAAATTTCATACTCATCAATCAACAGATCCTCAGCCGTCCAGACCACCAGGGCTTGCACGCCAACCTTCTTCCTCGCAGAACCACCTGCTAGCCTAGATTTTCCCTCAGAGTGCGCCGTGACATATCCAATCACGTGAACCCAGGCGCCAATGTCTGTTTTACTGACATCGAGCGTGGGCAGAACGAGCTTAACGTCCACCACCGCCCGGACTGTGGTCGATGGAGGGAAGCGGTGCTCAAGTGTCAGTTCTGCGGTTTTGGTCGAGTAGGCTTGCACGCTATTTACGGGTTAGAGGACATTTAATTCAGGGATGGAGAGGATAGAATTGAGCATGTGCCGATGGTTCGCAGACATGAGGCGCAGTGGTGGACTCCAACGATAGCGCTCACCTACCAACCAAGGAATCGGACTTTATCCCCAACCTGACACGACGGGAGGCTGGAGAGGAGACATCGCGTCGTTGGGAGGGGTCCGTTAGACATGCCTGCAATCACGGGATTGATTATCTAGAACTGGTCCCAAGTAGAGCGGCTCGATGATTGGGACTGCTGGGGATGCAGTGGACCGTGTCCGTAGACCTCGCCTCCAGCGGGCTTCACGAGTTCGGTGAATGCGTTTTTGTGTCACGCTTTTCGTGGTGTTGGCAGCGCCAAACGTTGCGGTGAGGAGGTCTGACGAATCGAGATAGAGACGTGACACCGCTTGGTGGAGGAATTTCTTGGTCTGTGCAGCTCAAGTAACACGCAACATTGCCAAGTGTCAGTGAGAACCCACATATCAGAACGCCTCCATAGACATAGTCGATCCCCAATATCACACTCTCAGTCCTCATGATCCTCCGCAAGCTCACACAATCTTCTATGCGCCGGGCTTGCCCCTAAGCAGTGTGCCCGATTTATCGCACCCTCTCGAACTTGAACCTCCCTCTCTGTAGCTCACCACCAACCGTGTTTTTCGGAGGTGGTCGAGTATCTAAACCGACCTTGAAAAGGCTTCCTACCGTTCCGTAAGAATTTCCCGCTTACAATTTACGGCTCCGTTTTGCGGCGATCTCTCGATAAGTTTTTGAGCTCAGATAGACCCGACCCTTGGTGTGCCGTCTGTGTCTTCCGAAGCCATCTACGATCCAGGAAGAGACGCAAGATAAAAGCCATGCCACCTCCCATCGTGTCGGCCACGATCCAAACATGCATCTTGGCCGCGACGTCGAATATATTAGCACAAGTCATAAAAGCTTACCAGAATGAGGTACAAGATTTTTAATTTACGTCCTTCTTAACGTTCAGTCCACAACTCTCCCCATCCTGGAATCTGTGCATGATGAAACGTTACCATGAACCACTTATATAAAAAATGAATGTGAACCACAAATTCTGACATAATTTTATACTTCTGCACTGTATCTGCAGCTCCCTTTTGTAATAGACTGGATCCCCGTATTCCAGTTTATCCTATATGGTGCGGTGAACACGCCTCCCAATTTCCTCTGGTGAGTTTTTTCATGGGTGCTGTTCTCACAACGATTGATCCCTCCTCTTATATGGAAACGCTCATCTCACAAACCTCCCCCCTTTCTCGCCGTCCAACAGGCAAGAATTTCTCGAATCCGCATTCCCCTCCACCAAACTCAACAACACCACGTCCACACCCGCTCCCAAGAGCGACACAGACAAGACTATCCAACCCCAACAACCCCGCCTCAACAAAACAAATACCTTCATCAAAACCATTCTCGACCAAACCGTCGGCGCCGCAGCAAACACCCTCCTCTTCAGCATCTTCATGCACGGCATCCGCACGACCATGGCACGGCCATCGCCAGGGGCCCCCCTCAGTTCGCCCCACGAGAGCGCCCAGTTCCTGCTCTCCTGGCTCCTGCAAAACGCCGGCATCGGCGCCAGCGGATTGCAGAAAAGGAGAACGGCAGTGGACTGGGAGACGGTCTGGCAGAAAAGCTGCGCCGAGTTCTGGCCTATCATGTGGGCGGGGTGGAAGCTGTGGCCGCTCGTGAGCATCATCAACTTCGCGTTTGTCGAGAGTGTGCAGAACCGGAATCTGGTGGGTGGGCTGGCGGGCGTGGGATGGGGGGTTTACACGAGTTTGTTGGCTGCGGAGTGAGTGAAGGGAACGGAACGAGGAGGTTAAGTAGCGCGAGGGGTGGGTGAGGAAGGGGTGGGAACGTTCAAAGTGCGCTTGGCTTTCATTAGACTATGATGCGATGCATGGATAAAAACAACGAATTTTATCTCTGGGTTAGCGGAGCATGGACTATATCTCTTATAGAAGTGGGCATTGCTTTTCAATCCGGTCAAGGGTTCTTATATGCTTGACATATGCTCCCAGCGGGTTCCTTCATACAGTCATTCTTCAACCACTCTTTTCCTGTAAATTCCTGCACCGATCCTCCTCCCACCGTACCTCTTTCATTCTCGGTCTTTTCAAAACCATTTCACCCACCCCGGAATACCGGGCTTCTACCCATGGGAACACCTCCTCCTTTACCGGTAGTCCTCGTCGAATCGATCCTTACAACATGGCTGACGGTTCTTGCCTTTTGAGTAGCCAAACGAATTATACGCATATAGTAACTGGCGGCCTCATGGAATTTGGTGGAGTTCCGTTTTTGGCTGTCTCTTCATGAAAAATCGAACTTCGAAAAAAAAAACGACTTGAGGATGCTGGTTGTGGTAGATATTAGAGTAGATCCCAACTTTCTCAGCACAGTGACCCAGGGTGAAAATTTAAAAAACGGTCACTCTGATTCTCTGAGATAAAAGTTGGAACAAAGCGTGCTCGTTCAGCTGCCCACAATTACAGTGAGGGGTCAAAATTAAGTCGCATTTCGCCTTTTCGCACCAAAATGCCCGATTACATGGCTAGATAACTATGAGACGACCACTCCGGTTGGAAACATGCAAGTACACAGTCCAAAAGCAAGTTACTCGGAATATAACATAGTTGAATCGTAAGAAGTTTGAATGAGCCGGGCACAAGCTCTGTCTTCACCAAATTATTGAAAATCTTGGTGGGGATGATGTTTGGCTCAACTTCATCCACATGTAACTTTCGCTGGCTTCATTCAAAGTTCCTACAATTCAACTATGTTATATTCCGAGTAAACTACTAGCAGATGGTATACTTGGATATTCCCAATCGGAGTGGTCGTCAAACAATTATTCAGCCTTGAAATCGGGCATTTTGATGAGGAAAGGTCAAATGCGACTTAATTTTGACCCCTGACTTCAGTTGGTGTATTGGCTGGTCATGAGGAACTTGTTTTTGGGGCCGTTCTCCAAGAGGAAAAATGGAGAACTTGTCTTGGTGACTTTCTCCATGATTCTACAATACTGACTCCGAGGGTATCTGTTCTTGTTTCATTTTACTTTATTGGTGTCTTTTATAAAAAAGAAATAACTGATTTTACGTTACATGGGCTCATTTGCTATGCTTGCAACTCCTCTGTATGCTCCAAATTCCCATCTACCGCAATACACACCACGCCCAGTCACCAATGTATTCCTCTTTACTTATTCCTTACACGTCGAGACCATCGACGACAACGCCCTTCTTCCACTCGTGCTGCATGATACGAGCAGCCTCGTTCGCGCTTTCCTCGTCGGCCAAGATGGAAATGAGGTAGAGGGCGGCATCAATACCAGCAGTAACGCCGCCCGACGTAATGACCCGAAGCCCCCCAAGCCTCATAGCTGCGCGGCGTGCGATCGATTCGCGTCGACCCATACTCTTGTGCGAAATGCTGCCCTTCCTGTAAAAGAACCAGTATATTAGCGACGCCACGTCAAGTGGCTGCTGACCAAAATGTACATACCGGCCATGTCCTGATTTGCCGGCATCAGACTTGCGACGAATGTATGGGTTTTCATCCTCATCCCCGATCTCAAAGCGGAGATTGTTCACAACGTATCGAGCTTCCTCGTCCACATCGGTGCGTTCCTGCTGGTCGCGAACGGCCGAGTGACTGCAGATGTTCTCGAATGCAGTCATATGATCCGGGTGTGTAGTCGCCACTAAGCCGGACAGTATGCCAGCCTCGGCAAGGAATATAGATCCAGTACATATGGCTAAAACCGTACGTTCTCGGCTCGAATCCTGCTGCTGAAGTTCGGAGTACGCCTTGATGATGTGGAGGGGTTCGGCCTTCTCTTTCAGGATATTTTCGTGGTTGCCACCCACAATGACCATGACCTCGAACTCATTGAGACGCTTATGGGCCTCTTTGTATGGAATCTGGGTTCCAATCATGACGCCTTGGGCAGACATGACCTGGGAATCGGTCGCCGCAATTGTGCACTCAAACACTTTAGTGCCTGTTTTGGTTCACAGATGTGATTAGCAGGCGATTCTTCGAGTTATAATCATCGTGATTGATCTCACTGCTGTCTTTCACATCATGTAAGGCTGTCGTAAGGGCCTCAAAGGGACCGGCCATGTCCATGAGGTTGAAATTGGGATGGAGCACGAAGAGCACATTGATTGGCTCGTCGGAAATTGCAGAATTTTGGTTGGCCATCTTGAATAGTAGTTGATAGTATCAGATTGCAAAGATGATTGAGACAATAGGGGAGTATAAAATGGTTGACCTTTCTGCTGTTACAGCCAACAGATTGCTACGATGCTTGTCTTAAGAGGGGAGTAGAAAAGAGCACGGTAGATCCGCACACGACAGCTATGGGAAGCGGGTGGAAGTTAAGTCCTACCAGATCAAGCTTCAAAGCTCCCTTGACTGATCGAACCATTGGCTCGAGACCTGGCTCGCCAGTCAGCCCATGATCACGAGTGGCTCGGCATTGGGATGTCCCCTTGCCGTTTCCAGTATACTTCCCCGCATTCTTGCCCCTCTGATCTGCAGCAGGGTTAATGTCATTGACCCCGCCGCGCCCCCCTGTGCATAACCTGGGGAAGCCGAGGAAGTGAATGCTGTCTTCCGTATCCTCCCTTTTATGACAACAAGCGCTAGTATGGATACTACGGGCCCCGGGTGTTGTTCCGCTTCCAAGCACGCTGGATTTTAGGTGTGTTGGGCTAAAAAAAAATCATCGTTGAACCACAGAAACAGTGTCTCTGCCGCCGCTTAGCTCTGGTTGTGAAGATACGGTCGCGTTCGTCAAATTTGGGGGTCAATCACAAGATTGAAGCTACAAACACTTTACAAAATTCTGAACTTTTTTCTTTCAGAAGCCCATAAAAGTCTTGGATTCCTAGATCTTGAAATCAACAGCCACTTGCATATCTCCCCGTCAATTTACTTTAAGCCAATCGAACAAAGTAGAACGACAAGCAGAAAAAATTGAGCCTCGCTTGTACCGTACAGGGTTTCGGTCAAAGTTCAACTCAACTTCCGTAAAATACTTGATACCAAAGGAAAATATGATTCACAAAACATGAACTGAACTGAACCTGAATGGTAACCTCAAGGTCGAACTTCATATTCTTCATCTAGCTGTGACACCGGCACATCACGAGACTAGTGTTCCTACGTGTTCTGAATAGGACTAGAAACTAAGGGGGTTGAGAATAGTATCATCAATCTGACATAATCATTTTCCACCAGGTTACTCGCCTCCTTGAAACCGAAATGTCTGGATACTCTCCGCATCCATGGCTTTCTCAGCTCGAGATGAAGTTCTAAGAAGCGGTGGCACCTCGACTACAGCAGTTTCTTGCATTTTCCCACTACGATAGGAATATGTGAAAGTCCAGCCGGACGCGGCAGCCCCATGGTGACCCCATCTGTCCATGACTACGACGCCACTTTTGATATCAGGATACCGCCTCACCATACGACGGACAGCTTCTTCGGCGGCTTCGGTGGGTGTAGCTGTTGTTCGAATCAGTTAAGATGACTTGATGTGCCTCGAATCCGCGAGTTGCATGTCTACTCACGAAGGTCCACAATAGGACATATTGCAGCATAATTGGTCCTCCGTGCTCGCAGCTTGCCCTACTTCCGACCTAATGGGTAAAGAGTCTTGGGCAAATTGTTCGACGATCAACGAGAGATGAAGCCAAGAAAGGCAAGAATGACCAGTAAATCAACTCACCACCACTACGTAAGCGTTCCACTGCGAAAAAGCAAGGCAAAAACCGCATCATGACATCGCCATCTCCAGTGGCGCCACATCCGCCCACTTCCCCATCCACATAACTTCCACTGCCGACGATGGGTCCATCACCGACTCGACCAGGTATTTTGTGCGAAGCCCCGTTCGTGCTTGTCCCTGCGGCCATATCACCGTTATTGTCGATAGCTATCATAGAGATAGTGTCATGTGTGCGTCGAGTGAGCACCGGGGCTTGATCAGTTCGCTCTTCCATATTTCTAGGGAACGATGAAAAAGTATCTGGATTTCTCGGTTCCGAGATGTCCATAGCCGGAGAAACCCCGAATTCCAGCTCCTCAGAGCCAAGCGAATATGGACGGTAAGGTCCACAGCTTCGTCTTGGTTCCGGTACAACACCTCTCCAAAAGTTCGGCTGACAACTCTCATCTTCTCTCCATCTTCTGCAAGTTTCTTGACTCTCCTCGCTTCCAAGACCGGGCTCTCCGTTTTCTGCCTCCGACTCCCGAAAGCCCATACTAAGCGCAAACTCAGTCGCTTGATCACCTACTAGCAAGCTATGTTCCGTGTAGCGCAGGACAGCAGCCGCGACCGCAACAGCATCGCGCACACGGCGCAACCCTGCCACGGCTCCACAATCTAAATTTCTCCCGTCCATTATCAGCGCGTCAAGTGTAGTCTCACAGGTTTCGTCTGGCGAACCACCCCAGCCAACCGTCCCGTCACAGCGGGCCATCTCACATGTCGAGAGGCCGGTCTGGATTGCCGCTAACGCAGGGTTCCACCGATATTTAGATAAGAGAGGAGATGTTTCTGGAGAGAAAAGGAAGGGTGGTTGTTGCTGTGAGGCCAGAGACGAGAAAGCGGCATCCGTTGCCTTTGCAAACACGCCAGACCATGTGTTCAGTACAATGGGGAGTTGAGGAACTTCAGTTCGGTCTGTGGCGTGTAATCTGAATGGTAGACATAATAGAACCAGGATAGTGAGGCTAAGGGCTGGGGAGAGGTAGCCCATCGTGGTTGTGGTTGATCGTCTAGTTGCCGGCTACCCGTAGAGGAGGGTTCTGTGTGTTACAGTATCGGTGAAGGCTAGTTTATAATGCCGAACAATTAGACTTATAGGCTCCAAATCATTCCATACCAATCCAAATCCGAATTGATCGCTGTTGGTTCCGCGATAGGCAAAACTGTGTAGACTGTCGACACAGAAAGGGTCGGAGAAGAAGTGTATTTAAGGTTTTGATATCTGCCTCCTATTGTGTAGAGATATGCACTAATATACCGTAACAATTGTCCGTGCGGTTATCATAATCAAGCACTGTGCGGAGTCAGAAGACTCTTTTAGCCTACTCTATACGGTGGGCATTTAACAAAGGTTCTGAGTAGAGTAGTTTTTCTCACCTAAGGTTACAGGTCCTCGCCGCCTTTTTATGTTCCAACAACTGTAGGTTTCCCAGGCACCGTTCAACACATCCCACTAATTGCTGCTACACTGGTAACTTTTTACTCTTGTGGTGTTGAACGCATGCTACTCATTCATGATGTTGAGTATCACCACACAGCTGCTGCCGCCTTTTCTGCCCTCATTATGCTCCCGTTTCCAGCCCATGTTCTCCTCGTTACTGTCCCAGATTATTCCATTACCATTAACTTATCCCCCTTTCCTCCCAAAATGGTGTCCTTCGTCGTATCCCCACTTCCGAGTAACATTGAACCAAACAGTTCACACTGGCAACTTTTTCTTTGACGTCGACATTGAATTGGGCTCCCGTTTTCGTAGTGCTGAACGGGTGCGATTGTTCAAGGTCTTTGAAAGATGCAATGGGTTCATGCAACTTCAAAAGGATTGTTGGCGCTCTGGCACTGCCGTTCTTAGAACCGCTCTCATGGCCCTCGCCGCATGTTGGCGTTCCTGGGCTATTTCTCTGGTGATGCCAATCCTTCCGGACCTTTGACGGGAAGGCCAACGTCGCTGATGGTGGCCGAGAGGGACATTTGCGAAATGGCGAAGATGGTGATGCTGAACTGTACAACAGTGGTCTCTGGTGACCTGTTTGCGCCAAGTGAGTGAATAGTTTGTTCCTTGATGGAAAAGTGCCAAAGCAGTGACGACAGGTCTTACGGCACTTTTCGTGCAATGCTGACGACTGGTGGTGATTTGGAAGGCGGGCTATGGGGCTAGGGCTTGTTGGAAGAGTGGTTAGACCCTTGGTAGCCTTGTTGGTCGGTATTGATGTCGAAAGATTCACCAAATCGGTTATAGTAGATACGCAGGATGAGTTTGATGTATCTTCTGGTTCGTGCAAGCCGCTAGATGTCTTTTCTGATGTCTGCGTGCCTCTTGATTTGTATGTGCCGCTTAATGTGGCGTCCGGTGCCCGTACTGTAGACGAGCTTGAAACCAAGGTCGGATTGGAAAGCGATGTTGTAACAACAGACATCTGTGCCTTCAAACCTGTCAGCTCTTCCTCAATGAGCTTGATTTGCTTCTGGTTGGCCGCGTGCTTTTGGATCAAACTTTGCACAAGCTTATGGAGGTGGTCAAGTCCGTCTTTTTATCCAGACAGCGGAATCGGTCCAAGATGTTCCGCCGGCTTTGAATCAACAACAGCTCTTCTGGATGCAACAAAGACGCCATCAGTGATGAGCTCCGGCTCAAGTGTGGGCTTTGGTTTGGACGGGGCGTTATTCGTTGTGGTCAGAACAGTGTGCGCTGTTATTGGGCTGGGCGGTGGTGAGGACCCTGATTTGGATTCAGACTGAGATTCAGTGTGTTCTGGGTATTCCTGGCCGAGGAGATCCATAAAGATCTGTGCATAGCCTGTGCTGACTGGATCTGGGAGGTCGACATTGTTGGCTACCAGCTTGGACCATAGCTCTCTCTTGACAGGCTCGGCCGTGAGTTCAAATAGCGTGACAGAGAATCCTGTAAACCATTCTTGAAAGTCATCACGTAAGTTTTCACCAGTGCGTTTCCTTCCCTCGATCCACATGTCAATGAACTCAAGGACGTGAGTGTTAATTCCGCTGGCAGACAATACATTTGGATTGTATACATTAAGCTGGTCTCCGCTCCAGAGTTCTTCCATAGGGATGTCGTAGGATTCGTTAAAGCGCTGAGTAAAACATGTAGGCAAGCTAGTTTTAATCGTCATCTTAACGTTCGCGGTGCATTGTGGTGAAGAATATTATTTTGCAGTGGAATGTTGTTCCGGTTGTAGACGTGGTCGTAGTCACGGTTGCGGTCGCAGTCGAAATCGGTACAGATGGGTAGAATCCGTGTGGTCGCAGAGTGGTGATGGGCTCGGCTTATTCAAGAAGTGTGTGGTTACGTTGCCTTGTTGGAACAACAACCTGTTGAATTAATAGAATCCCATCTAAGGAATAGACCAGGATCTGTTCGCTTCCTTGAACCTGTCCCTGCTTGGCCAATGCCGACGATTTCAAGTCTGCTGTCTTATCGGATCGATGCAAATGTGCTATCGAATTTGTCGTCTTTCTGGATCTAGAAATAGGCACACTAGAAATAGGTATACTAGTGGCTTCTAATACAGCCGCCGAAGAAGAAGCCTTGCTGATCTGTGGTTCGAGTGCGGCGTGGTAGAAGATGAAGATGATGATGATCTATCTACCTAACTGACTCCGGGTCCCCAGCTGCCCTTTTACTGCACAAGTCCTTGATTGAAACATCATCAAAATCCGAACAGAAAAATCCATATATCCCCACAGTGCAGTGCACACTGCGCTGCACCGGCGTCCACCACTGGTGCACCATCCAGCCGGCAGCCCATAGGTACGCAAATAAGTCCGGTATATTTTAACCAGCCACTGGGCCGACCAGTTTGGCCCAGTGGCTAGCTAGGTTTTCGGATCGAAGAAAACCGTCGAACGGAGACGGTTTTCGTAGGTATACCCAGAGAGACCGGTGCAGGTGGCGGGTGACCCCCGCCAGATGTGCACAAAAGTTGACCTGGTGCACTGAGCTTTTTTGCCATTTTGTTCGTTTTTTTCTTCTTTTCTTTTTTGCTCCATAGGTAATAGAATGGTCGTCTGTATCTTCATATCATCAATACGCTTGCGAGTGCAGCTTGACGATCTTCGTCTGGTGTTCTAGCGGTTGCTGCAGAGGTCGTAGAACTGCGATGCTGCCATTGCTGCCTGACCTTCTGTCGTTCTCTAAAGGTACTTGCGATATTCTGGTAACTGGCACCCCAAAGGTCGCGCGTTCGAGCCTCGTGTAGTAAAAAGGGTTTTCGGTCTCTTTTTTCCAAGGGACAAGAAACGCTGGAGGCTGTCCAAGGCTATCAATTCGAAGGCTAGGTGATGATGCGAGAACACAGTGATTTACTCGATCGAGCTGCATCATATACACGACTATTTTAAAAAGATTCTGGCAGCATTGATAACTAATGACTACGAAATCCAAACCGATTTATCCTTAACTTCAACATTCCACAAACTGGCTGCGTAGCATGGACATCTCACCCACGCCGGGATGTTGAATTCTTTTTTACCTGACGAGCTACAAACCGTATCGTGTGGAGCATTGATGCGACGGATTGTACGGAATGATGGCTTTGGCGATCTATCATGTTCTACCCATGTTTCTACGTTTCGGCTTCTGCCTGTGTGGTGTTGATTTTGCCCGTCAGACGCCTCAACTGGCACCATCTTGACCTGCCTGTATTTTCTGCC
>JAOYMO020446907.1:0-18747 GCA_025802455.2 Iodosphaeria phyllophila | reverse complement strand
TTGTGTATTGTAGGGTTACAAGGGGAGGGGGGGGGGGGGGGAGGATGTTTCACGAGACTATCGGGTAATACAGATGAGGTACTCGAGAGACGGCGAACCAAAGAAAATTTAAAAGGAATCCGGCTACGTTTTGTATTGTGCAAGCGCGGTGTTTGAGAGGGGAAGGAGGATTTGCGAGTGAACAGGCAGGCAGGCAAGGGGGGGGGGGGGTCGAAGGTAGGGTAATAGGTAGAGAGAGTTCATGACATGTCAGCCAAAGCTCGAACCTGTGCTGCAAGAAACGCCTCCCCCCAGTGAATCCAATGCTACCAGAAATAGAATTGGACATACAGTATCTTGAGTCTTGATGCGAACGCGCGGGTTTCCCAATCGCCCCCGCTTTTTTTTTTGGTTGCTCGAGTCACTGTTTCGTTTGATGATCATGACGGTGCGATATTGAAAGTCTCCCGAGGCCAACATGTTCGACAAGATGGATGTAAGAAGTGACGCGGAAAGCGGTGCAAAGACACAGCAGATGGAGATCGAACTGGCCCCCTTGCATGACGGCAAAAGTCAATCACGTGGTCTTAGCGCTAGCACGGTACCAGCCGCTGCTGCTGCTGCTGCTGCTGCTGCTGCGACAGCTCCCGCGGACTGTCTGCCTGAAATACAACCGCAACCGCCGTTAGACCATCATCGGCAAGCTTCAGCAACTGAACCACCACCACTATCGCCGTCATCACATCAACAATTACAACAGCAACTGTCGTCCCACTGGCAACAAACGTACAGGCACCATTCTCCAAGCCGAGCGAAACCGTCGTTTGCGAGTTGGGCCGCGTTCTCGTCTCCGTCGTCTCCGTCGTCTTGCGCATCACCGCCCTCGGAAGCGACGGATTGGCATCATCGCGCCCAACGACGACGACGACGACGCGCAGGCTCCAGGATGGACGAGCAGGACCGTCTGTGGAAGTTCAGCACGCCGCACTGGCTCAGTAGCGCCCGGGTGCGGAATGCGGGCGTGTATGCATCTGGAGCTCTGGTATGTGTTCTCTTTCTTTCATTCCTTCCTTGCTCCTCCTCAACATCGAACATTTCGATATCATCCCGCGCATATATACATACATAGACTGAACCAAAACCTCCACCCTGCAGTTCTCGCTCGCCTTCTACGTGCTCCTCGACGCGGCGGTGTGGTCGAAGTCGGCGCTGAACGGGTCCGACGTGCACATCACGTTCATCGACTGGCTGCCGCTGATCTTCAGCAGCCTGGGGATGCTGATCATCAACAGCATCGAGAAGTCGCGGCTGTCGGGCGACAGCTTCAGCTACAGCGGGTCCGGGGTGGCGTGGCAGGCCCGCGTGGTGCTGTTCCTGGGTTTCGCCGCCCTCGCCGGCGGCATGGCCGGCGGCGTCACCGTCTTCGTCATGAAGTTCGTCGTCGCCGGCGTCCCCTGGCCCATGATGAGCATGGGCGTCGAGAATGTCGTCGCTAATGCCCTCGTCGGCCTCAGTACCGCCGTCCTTTGGGTCAGCCAGAATATGGAGGATGAGTATACGTATAATTTGCGCTTGTGATGATGCACAGGGGTGTTTTTTCTTCTTCTCATTTTTCTCGTTCGGTTGGGGGTGTTTGGGGGTAATTGATTAGTACGAGTGGATGAGGGAAAAGTGAGCAAGTCGGTATGAACAAATGCAAGCGGCTGAGCCAGACAATTGAGGGGAAGGGGTGAGAAGGATGGTATGGGAGGGGGACATGGAAGGGAGATGAGACAGTTTGGCTTCAGGGAAGAGATATTTATCTTGGACGGAACCAATGCTCCGGGTTCGTCAGTCGTATCCGGGTCGGTGACTGCGGGTGTTGGTTGGTCCTGCTCTTGCAGAATATCATCTTTATTGCCATCATGGGAGTCTGTCTGTCTGTCTGTCTGTTTGATCGGCTTGCTGTTTGGTGTTGGCGTTGGCTTGGGATAACATTGAGGGCCTAAAGATTCTGCTAAGGAGCAATTGCCGTCGAACATGAGTGTTCATTCTTCAGCCTCCGAGGTCACCATCATATCTAATCAACGTCGGGAAACGAAAATGCGTGACGTACAACGGAGTCGACGTCTTTTTCTAGGCAGCGTTGCGAACATCGGCCAGTCGTGAATCTGTCCTGGGTTGCAAACAAATCGGTCAATAAAGTCGTCATTTGCTAACACGCGGTCCACGTTTGATATCCTAGATCTGGCAAGGAGGCATCGTCGCAAAGACTACATGTGCAATACCGACCAAAAGCGTTTCATGGACAGATAATTTAAAAAAAACGGTGTATGTATTTGAACAGAATGCTAGAACCATGCTCGCTTCTATACACAACCAGGTATCACCCCACCACGACCCCAAAGCCACAAATCCTCATCATGATTAAAGCGAGAGATGACCCGAACCTGCCTTCATTATCAAAAGTCATTGCCATGTTCCACCATCACCCAACACCGAGACACCTTCCAAAACGCCCTGTCAAAACAAAATCTCAAATCCACCTTGGTTCCTAACCCGAAATTAGGCAGCAATATACTCCACGATGCCCGCAGGGTCTCTCTCTCTCTCTCTCTCTCTCTCTCTCTCTCTCTCTCTCTCTCTCTCTCTCTCTCTCTCACACTCTCTGTACAGTTAACTTTCATACCTCCTAACCTCACTCCCCACCTCCCCACACCAACCAGACAAGTCCAGCCCGGAATCTCTCTTGTAAATCTGAGCCTGGACCACGAGGGCTGTGACCGCCGAGGTCTTCTTCGGCGCGCTCTTGGGGAACTCTACCAACGCTTTGCGCAAGGCCGCAATAGCAGCTGTTCCATACATGTGTATGAACTTGGCTTCGTGGCTGCTGATCATGGCCAGCAGCACCGTGCACTGCGTATCGGAGATCAATGCCGGGGGCGTGTTGACGATGTTGGCCATCGCGGTCCAGTAGTTGGACGGGGGCCAGGGGTTCTTGGCCGATACCTTGGAGAAATCTCTCAGCGCAATGGAGGCATATCCCACGCCTAGCCCCATCATGCGGTCCGTATGCTGCTGCTGGGACATCCAGACCCCGTTCTCTCGGATCCAACCCAAACTGATACGACCCTGGTCTGTGCGCTCATTGCCCCGAACACCAAAGACGGCGGGACAGCGAACGCGGAATTTGGCCATGAGGATATCCATCAAGGTGCGGTCGCGCCAGTGAAAGGCCTTGTTGGAGAAGACCTGGGCGGCAATAACGCCCAGGGGGTCGGCGTTTTTCGGAGAGGCGCCGCATTCGTTGATGAACTGGTTAATGATGGCCTTGGATAGCTGGTTGAGGAGGTAAAGGAAAAGCGAGGGGAGCTCGGCGGCGTTGTTTTCGGTGCCGGGAGCAGCTTCGGACCGATCAGAGTCGATGACGAATTGGGCAGGGGAGATGGTACGGTTAGGAATTTCGTTGGAGAGTGAGATGCGGAGGGCTGTTCGAATCTTCTCAAGCTATGTTTTTTTTTTTGTTTTTTTTTTTCGTTTAGTATGTGTGCAAATAAAGAGTGAATAACTTTATCATGAATAATAACCAAAGGTAAAGAAATGAATAAAAATTATCAAAAAGAAGTACCTGTTTCTTATTATTGCGATTATCCGGTGTCAATTGGCCAATGCACTTCCGGATCTCTCGACGCATATTGCCCATCTCTGTCTTTAATTTCGGATAATGACTGGCTTGCTGGGCCATGAACTGACGGAGCTGTTTAAGGCTCTTGTGGATTTGCACATAGCGGTCGGGCTTTGGGCTGGGAGCTGGTACGCCAAAGTCTTTTGCTGCTGTTGGTGCTTGTGCTGTGGTCGAGGGCTGAGTCTGTACAAAGGCATTGAGGGGTTGTGTAGACGTTGCTGGTTCTGTTGTTGCTCCCAACCCCAAAGAAGAGAAGGGTGTAGTATTCGGGGGCGGTGATATAGGCGTGCTCGATACGATGCCATTCTGGAAGCTCGGAGTAATGGATGCTGTAGTGGATGCTGGCACGCTTAGTGCCGGTTTGGGGGGGACCACAGATGTAGCAAGGGGTGAGACGACAGTCAAACTGTTGATAGAGGCCAACGGCGGCCCCTCCACCTGCTTCTCTCGCTTTTGCCCCTGGTCTTGTACTTCTTGAGCTGGCTTCCGCTGCTCAATAGGCGCAGCCGGCTTAACGGGTTGAGCGGGCTTATGCGGCAGCGGCGGGATCTTGGATTCCTCGAGCGCTCTCAACTTCTTCTCTTCCTCGCGCAATCTCTTCTCTTGCTCTAGGCGCTGCTGCTCGCGAGCCTGCTTCGCCTTGACGTCATCTTCCTGCTTCTGCAAACGTTCGATCACGAGAATTTGCTCGTGTAGCTCTATACATCGAATTGCGGCATCTCGGACTCGTTTGTGTTCGACCTGAGCTGCTGCCAGCGCTTCCTGGTGGCTCAACTCCGTGTTGCGCTGGTCTTCGGACAAGAAGTCGAGGTACGGGACCCGAGGGGGCGACGCGACGGTCGTTGCACCCAGGAGGGAATGCCGCTGCGGGAGTGGTGACGATGACACCATTGTGTGCGTGCGTGGGCGGATGCCCTATTGGGAATTGGAAGACGAGGGGTGAGGATCTGCAAGCATCGAGATTGGGTGGTTAGTTTTTCGACGACGGTGCAAGGTTTGAGACCGCTAAACACGTCGAATGGACTTGAGAATGCGAATGTGCAACTACCTATTGACGTGTTTTGTTGACATGGGGGAATACAAGAATGAATTTCGCAGCGATGACACACTAGCCGCGAGGCATTGTTTGATCCCCGCAGATGCACAGGGGGGGGAAGAGTAGCGGTGATTATGGCAGAAGATCGAACTAAGACTTTTTGGCGACGATGCTGTTGTGAACTGCATGCGTCTGAGATTCAAGCCACGCGTGGTAAGGGTCCGGCAGACGCGACGCTACACTGGGAATATAATGCGGGTCGTGCGATCGGTTCGGAAGGCGGTGAGTCCTCTGTGCAGCCAGCTGTTGCTGACTTTGCACAGCGCGATTTGGTAAGTGCACACAGTACCTCGGTCTTTTCGAAAAGAAATGGACAGACACGGAAAGCACTTTTCAAGGCAGTAAAGTAAGATGTAGGCAAGCCATATAGTCCCGCCAGGTCTGGGCTTTTTCTTTCGACTGCTAAGCCTGAGAAGGTGCTTTTCGTACTAAATTGTCCATTTCTTTTCGGAAAGACAGAGGTTGTGGATACAGGTCCGATTACTAAGGTAACCGCACCTGGCCACCACTGAGATACGGTAGTTAGTCATAAGATGCACGCTTTGGTGTGCCTCTTACTAGTCATCGTCACCAGAAGTCATCGCAGGTATTGTTTTTATTTCTTTTTGTTCTTCAGTGTCTTTTCCAT
The DNA here is from genome assembly GCA_025802455.2 of Iodosphaeria phyllophila. Lineage (NCBI taxonomy): Eukaryota > Fungi > Ascomycota > Sordariomycetes > Amphisphaeriales > Iodosphaeriaceae > Iodosphaeria > Iodosphaeria phyllophila. The sequence goes on along the minus strand of JAOYMO020446907.1, from coordinate 13,380 downwards.
CTATCCGATAGACAGAAAGAACCCATCCGACAGAGGCAGCTACCAGTTACTTTACTTCTACACGAAGACGCCAGAGTTTTGAAAGAGCCAATATCTAGATCCCCAACGATCACCCTCGCTTCACGGAGACCCCCCTTAGCGCCGTTCGCGTCAGAACTACTTGAGGATTAGCGGTAGCCAGATATCATTCTGCTTTTCATGACTAGTCAATGATATTGTACCATGCGGATTGATTCGGCAAAGTCGCCTGACTAGTACTAAGTTATTCTAGATAGCATAGATACTCAAATTCATGGACAGCCTGTGTTGCATGGTCTATGTATACAACTACAAAGCTCTGATGCTCTGGTGCAGACTAACCCTCATCACTGCCGCTATCATCTGAATGCTCCTTTACCACACATCTCGAAGCTTCGTTCTGCTGTCGCTGTGTGTGATCCTATGACAGCATAAAGGGACGTGGCTACCATCGACGGTAAAAATATGAGCCCCAGTCTGAAGAATGTTTAGTCTTCTTCGGGCGAGGAAGACAAGATCACACACAAATCGTAGGTTAATTTTATCACGTAGGGAATATAAGGTCGAAGCAAAATTCGAAATGATGCCAGAAAAACATTCATCACTGCTGGCCACAGTAGGACGCTGGATGTGGGGAGTTAGTAGGACGAATTGCCGGAACGCGAAGGACGTAAGTATAGAGGTACAAATCTCCCCCACCTGGCATCGCCGTTGAACCACACGCCCGCTATAGAAGTATGTAGCTAGGACTTTCGAAGGTTTGGACAAAGTCCACGAACTTTCCCTCGAGGAGGAACTCGGGTTTTTCAAAAGCCCCGTCTACGAAGGAACCAGAATCTCGCTCTCTGCGAACGATGTTATGCGGAATTCTTATTCTTGAGGCCCTAGATAACCACACTCTTGAGTACAGCCCCGTGATCACGCAGTCACAATTGCCCAGCAACGGTGGCTGTTTCGCAAGTCTGTATCGATGTCCTGTCAAACCCATGTTCCGGTTATTTCCAGCGCTCAGAATAACTATCAATTTATGCTGTGCCGGAGTAGCAAGTGGGCAAGGTATGCGTAAGAGAGGCGGTTTAGACCACGGTCCAAAATTTCGTTGCGTGAAAAGAGTGCTATGTATCTGGATAACTACCTACGATGACTAAATATAGGCGTTGCCTGGGTGCTGACCCAATCCGGACGGAACCTGCTCTCTTTCTATCACTGCGCCGGTATCGACTGTTTGACACGAGCAACTTTATCAACAGTCTGGTAATTTGCCCGTGACTCTGATTGGCGATTCGGGACTTTTTTGCTGCCTTCTCGATCTCTCTGGGATATGTTCTGCATACAAATTGGGATCAATTGCTCTGGAGCTGACTGAATGACATATGTATAATGGTGGTTTTGTCCTTGGTTAAGACACGTTTTGATAGCTGTGTGAACCCAAATTCGTGTCTTCCCCACCACCTGTCCAAGCCTGATCTCGAATGCAAAAACGTCTATTGGCGAGGGCCATGGCAAGGGCCAGTTACAATTTTCTTCTAAGACCTTGACTGCGTTCCAACATTCATACAGTAATTTGGCCTGAAAGAAAAAAAGAGCGTAGATGTGCTTGGCCGTCGACATGTATCCAGCATCATCATCCCATGTCGAATCCTTCGAGCAGTTAAAGTGCTAGATGGCCCCACACAAATAATCCCTATTGAGTCAAGTTGAAATGAAAGAAGCACCAGGGGGAAATTCGACGAAATCAGTCCAGCCCTAAGCTCGCCGTCCTGATGTTCGGGGCGGACTTCCCATTTGAGCTTGAAGAACTTGTCTGCGCCCTACCCGCTTCGGCGAAGAAGCTTATGTAGAGACTTTCGGAGAAACGGACGGAATTAGCACATGACCAGAATGTTCAGCTTCTCATGGCGATATTGCATCGATTCACTTTCTACGAAGTACGAGAGCGGAAAGTGGGATTCTCGGCGGATACGCTCCAGGTGGACATGAATCTCTTGGCGTCGTGTGTAAATTGATAGGGCGACTGGATTATAGTATGAACCCGAGCTGATCATCAGAACTTGGAGTCGTCCATGCAACTGGACTGGGGTCGTAGCGTGATGCCAAAAAGCCAGCTAAATGCACGAGGACACCGTACCGCTCATGATTCGGGAGGATCAAATCGTACAGAATTGGCTTTGTCTCTACTTCAAAAGCCCACCATAATAAATTTGCCTTCGAGTTGGATTCTGCGTATCACAAAATTTGGTCTTGGAGGATTACGAACGGTTTCAAATGACCTTTCAATGCAGTCAGTAGTGGTGATACATGCTTCATCATACTGCAGCTTGCTTCAGTGGTCGAGTGAAGCCGACGGGGCAATGGTGGAACACGAAAGACCCGGACATTCACAAGGTGGCCACGTGGGAAATGTTTCGCACTGAGCTAGCTGCTGGGGGCGTCAAATTAAAGCTACCTACCGAGCGGCCTTCCCCATTTGGACAGGTAGATTACCTGGCCTCTAAAGGTAGGTATCTAGATAGACACCAGGTCCGCCACGGGAAAATTGCAGTTGTGTCTACTGGAGAGCCGACAGGCAAACGACAAGCTAAGGGAGGGTCGAAGATCTACACTGGCTTCACAGGCAGTGAATTGGAACAATTGTGCGACAAGTAGGAGCATTTGGGGATGAATTCCCAAACGCGCGCTGGGAATTGCGGAGCGGCTAGGTTGGGTCATGCCTGCGTCTTCGGTGTCAGCTCGAGCAGGGAAGCTGTCTCGCTGGGCAGCACAGGATGGACTTGAGTGCGAGTCAATTGTCTCGCCGCGGTTGCGACGGTCTGATCTTGTACTCTGCTGTCATTGAGCCACCGGATAGGGCACAATTATGGGGGGATTGCCAAAAAAAAAAAAATTTAAGAATGAAAATAAGGCTTGGTATGAAGATGTAGTTGCTATTCTCCGTTTTCAATTTTTTGGCCTGGACCGAGGGGTAATTACCGGCAGGGTTCAGTCTGACATGATACCTACTACCTGTATTTAAGGGTGATCATTCTTATGTAACCCTGACGAGGAGAGGGGCAATTGAGTGGGCCAATTAGAGCCAGCTCAATCACAAAATCCAGTCTCGCTTTTGCGAAGAGATGCTCTGATATCCTGGATGCTTAATTCCAGATATATCGAATAATTGAAAATGTTCAAGTCTTGATGTTTGACCACGAAGCGTGAGCACCGTAACCTCACCTTGTGAGGAAGCCCGAAAAAATCCTTGGAAGAGTTTGGCTGAAGCTGCCTTACTACGGTGCGGCTAATCATCGCGGCAATGTGGGTTTGTGGAAGCTCCGGACGTGGATAAGGTAGCGAGCCCTGCGAGCGGGCACCACGCACGTCCTGGCCGCGGCTAGCAAGGTCCCTCGCGGACCCAAGCAAGCTGCTATTCGCTAGGACAATCCTAGCGCAATATCCAACTGGTCAGTTTGGCCTCCTTAAGCGTGAAGTGCAGGCCACCCAGGCTCCAGCTAGTCCGGACGAGAGGACAGCTGCGTCAATGGCAGCAGGGAATTGTTCATGGTCGTGGTTGATTCAGCGTCGAGATGTGGCCACGGTGGTATTTTTTCGCCGCTTGTCTTGCAGCCAATTGTGTGAAAAGGAATAATGAGCGGAAAAGAGTGGCAGAGCTCCAGCATGTGGATGGCCCGAAGGCCAAAGCGCAGTTGGAGTCGGAGCCCGGAGCCCGGAACCCCAGAGCTTGGTATGCCTAAAAGTTTGGCTCGTTCTATACTTACCAAGTCCTGGGGGGCCTTGTCTGAATGAACCTTGCTCGGCAAGTACAGGGTGGGTAAGTATTTTGGACAAAAGGAGTATCAGAGCACCCGAAGATCCATGAACAGGGCCGAAAGCCACTTGGACTGATTGGCGGGCGGGCGGCGGCGCTTCACCAACCGGCTCTGGACCGGGCCTGGGACCTTCTTTCTGGGGTACCTGTCCTTGGTGATTGTTCTCGCCAACGTCACCATCGCCTCCTCCACGCTTTCCCACATATCTCCACTCTCCCTACCCGTCGGTCTATTCCCGACCAGTTCCCCACGAGGATCCTCCTCTTTACTTCATCCATCACCATCAACACCAACAGCTATCGTGCAACCACCGCAACAGCACATTCCTTTCCCCTCCAGCTCACATCGCACGCAGACCCACGCCATCCGCGACTCGCCGACCATCCACAACTTCATCCTTTCTTTAAGCCCTCCTTTGACAAGGAGTTCTGATTATATTGATCTACCCCAACGATTGGTATCACTCGAATTCACCTGCCCGCTCAGCCGGGCCCCCAATGAGCTTGACTAGTGCCAAGTTTGCCAACGCCCTTCGGCCTGCATCTTGAGCATTTTGAGCGTCCACTCAATTGTCTTGGTCGTGCGTGGTCCGAGATTCTGGCGTATCCCCCGTCATCCCACCATCTCTGCGTGCCTACCTGTAGACGACCACCTGTCCATCACCAGTCATGGAGCAGCAGCAAGGTCAACAAGTGCAGCCATCCGGCGTCCCGGGTCAACCGAGTCGTCGGCTGCACATTGCCCATCGGCGTAGCCCGTCCGAGTTGACGCCCTTGATGAGCATGTTTGCCAACCCAGGAAGTAAGTGACACGTACCACAAGGCTTCGTTCTATCCATCCATCGTTCTATCCATCATGCCGAGTCCGAGGTCTTGCGCGAAGTCGCTTGTATCTCGGACTGGACACTCTATCATAGTAATTGTTTGGTCTCTTTGCCCACCCTACTAATAAAACGGCTTCTACCCAGTGGAACAACTCGCTATTCAGCAGCAGATCGAGCTGCTACAGCAACAGCAGCAGCAGATCCAAGCCACACAACAATTCATGGGGATGATGCAACCGAACCAGATGGGTGTCGGTGGTGCGTTTAATCAGTTACAGAACCTGACGCCTCAGGCGGCCTTCCAGTTTCCCAACCAGATGCCGCAGCAGCAGCAGCAGCAGCAGCAGAACGTTGGGAACATGGGTGCCAACAACCAGCACATGGCCCACCGTCGTAACCAGTCTGCTGTACCCAACATGGGGCTGGGACCTCCGCCGGCCCCCTCTGCTGGTGCTTCCACTTTCGGCCATTTTGAGAGCCCACAGAGCCAAGGACAGGGCCAAGGGATCGCGTCTCGAGGAGGGCGGGGCGGCGGTCCTAGTGGTGGAGGTGGCGGTCATCAACGACGACATTCTTTAGCTTTGGCTGATGCTAAGAAGGCCGCCGAGGCCGCTCAGCAGAAGCGCACAACTACAGGATTCCAGTTCCCAGGCCCTGGCGCCGACGATGCCACTGGTGGCGAAGATGCCAAGAGCACCACAGAAGTACCCATCGCCCAGGGAAGCACCCGTGGCCGAGGTGGCGCCCATGGACGCAGCCAGAGCATGGCCATTGGTCCCGGTGGCCGTGGGGGACACGGCCGCGGTGCTTCCATTAGCATGGGCAGCGAGGGTGGTGACATGAACAGGCGTGGCGGCCATGCGAGAACAGGGTCTCGCAACTTTGAGGGAAACTGGCGCAACCAGTCCCAGAACCAAGGTCAGGATCAAGGCGGCCAAGGACAGCAAGGGCAGCAGCAACAAGGCTTTCAGCCTGGCCATCGAAGCCGTGGCTCTATGAGCCAGTCCATCAGCTCCATGAATGCATTCCAGTATCCTGGTCAACCCCAGTTGATGCAGGTTCCCGGCCAAATGCCAATGATGCAGATGTATCCTGGTCAGCTCAATCCCATGCAACTCAACCAGCTGCAGGCTCTACAGGCGGCGCAGATGAATGGCCAGCAGTTTGTTGGTGGTCTACAGGCCAGCCAGCATGCTCCACAACTTGGCCAGCAGGGCCAGCAGCAACAGAGAAAGACGCTCTTTACTCCGTATCTACCGCAGGCCACTCTTCCTGCTCTGCTCGGCGATGGACAGCTCGTTTCAGGTATATTGAGAGTGAACAAGAAGAACCGTAGCGATGCCTACGTATCTACTTCAGACGGTCTACTAGATGCCGATATCTTCATCTGCGGTAGTAAGGATCGTAACCGAGCACTAGAGGGTGACTTGGTTGCTGTAGAGCTCCTTGACGTTGACGAAGTCTGGTCCCAGAAACGCGAGAAGGAGGAGAAGAAGAAGCGCAAGGATATCACCGACACCCGCTCTGGATCTACCAACGCCAATGGCCCATCAGGTGGAAACGGTGATGATAGTGGCGCTGGTGAGGGCGGACTCCGTAGGCGCGGCAGCTTGCGCCAACGTCCGACCCAAAAGAAGAATGATGATGTCGAAGTGGAGGGACAGAGCCTCCTCCTTGTCGAGGAGGAAGAGATCAATGACGAATCTAAGCCGCTCTACGCCGGTCACATTGTTGCCGTTGTTGAGCGCGTGGCTGGACAGACGTTCTCCGGCACCCTTGGCCTCCTGCGTCCTAGCAGCCAGGCCACTAAGGAGAAGCAGGAAGCTGAGAGGGCGGCCCGCGATGGAGGCCGGTCCCAGGAGCCCCGACAGCAAGACAAGCCTAAGATTGTGTGGTTCAAGCCTACGGACAAGCGCGTGCCCCTCATTGCCATTCCGACCGAGCAAGCGCCACGCGACTTTGTCGAGAAGCACCAGGATTATGCCGATCGCATCTTCGTAGCATGCATCAAGCGTTGGCCCATCACCTCTCTCCACCCGTTCGGAACTCTTGTCGAGCAACTGGGTAAGATGGGCGATCTGAAGGTTGAGACTGATGCTCTTCTGCGTGACAACAATTTCCCGTCAGACGAGTTCTCTGAAGCTGTCCTGCGAAGCGTCGGGCTCTTGGATTGGTCTATTGCCAAGGAGGATGAGGCTAGCATCGCCGCTCGTCGCGACTTCCGTGAGGAGAAAACTGTGACTCTGGACTTGGCCGGCGCCAGCGAGATTGGCAATGCCATTCATGTGAAGACCGACTCGGATGGAAAGTTGGAGATTGGACTTCACATCCCGGATATTGCTCACTTCGTCAAGCCGAACTCACTCGTCGACCGTGAGGCCAAGAAGCGTGGCACAGCAGTCCACCTGGCAAACCGCGTCTGTGCCCTGCTCCCGCCAAAAGTCGCCAACGAAGTATGCGCCCTGATCCCGGGTGAAGACAGGCTTACCGTCAGTGTCGTGTTCCGCGTCAACCCCCAGACCGGCACTGTCGTAGAAGGCGACGCCTGGGTGGGACGAGGCATCATCAAGAGCGCTGCCAAGCTTTCCTTGGAGCAGATCAACAACGCACTTGCCGACCAGTCCACATTCAGCCACGACGGCATTGATGGCAAGGATCTCCATGTGATTCATTCCATTACCCAGAAATTCCGGGAGGCCCGGATCGGAGCCGAGGACGCCCCCATTGCCCCGCTCAGGCTGCTACACCAATTGGACGACGAGAACGTGCCCATTCAACACAACATATTCGATTCGACACCGGGGAATGAGCTCGTTGAGGAGTTAGTGCACAGGGCCAATGGCTTCGTCGCTCAGAAGCTCATCGAGGCTCTTCCGGAGAAGGCCATCATCCGCAGGCAGGGTCCACCCAACGCTCGCCGTCTCCAGACTTTTGCTGAGCGCATGGGAGGTATCGGTCACGAGATCGATAGTACCACGAGCAGCACACTGCAGAACAGTCTTTTCAAGGTGGACGACGATGACATTCGCAAGGGCATGGAAACCCTGCTCATCAAGAGCATGCAACATGCCAAGTATGCTGTCGCTGGCAAAACGAACAAACAACTCTGGCCTCACTATGCTCTTAGCACGCCAGTCTACACTCACTTCACTGCCCCAACCTCACGCTACACTGACATCATTGTTCACCGTCAGCTCGAAGCTGTGTTGTCCGAGGGCGGCATTGAATATGCCGAGGATGTTGAGAGTCTGTCAAAGACGATTGAATCTTGTAACACAAAGAAAGAATCAGCGCAGAACGCTCAAGAACAGAGCATCCACATTGAGTCCTGCAGGATCATGGACAAGAAGCGTCAAGAAGTCAATGGCGATCTGATCACGGAGGGTGTTGTCATTTGTGTCTATGAATCCGCCTTTGACGTCCTCATCCCCGAGTGGGGCTTTGAGAAGCGGGTACACTGTGACCAGCTGCCTTTGAAGAAGGCCGAATTCAGAAAAGAGAAGAGGGTCCTGGAGCTGTATTGGGAGAAGGGCGTGCCCAGTTCTGCCTATGTCCCCGAGGACGAGCGCCCCAAGCCTCACCAGTCGCAGCGCATGTCCAATGCCATTGCTGCGGCTCGACAGGCCGAGGAGGCTGACCGCGTCAAGAAAGAGCGTGAAGAGGCGGCTCGGAAACAGACGGAAACGGGCACTATCTCTACTGACGACGTCGACGCCCTCTTTGACGACGAAGATGACAACACCTCGGATGTCACGGAGGCCATGGCTGGCGCCTCTCTCGCCGAGCGTCCTACACAGAGCGTGCCTGGGTCCCCAACTAGATCAACCTCTACTGCTGGTGCGCTGCACCGCACCAGGTCGGATTCAAAGGTGCCTATGACGGATGCTGTGGAGACGCGTCTGAACAACAAGGAGAAGTACCTCAAGCTATTTACTTTGAGGGAGGAGAGTGGTGATTACATCCAGGATGTGACCGAGATGACTAGGGTGCCTATTATCCTGAAGACGGATCTGTCAAAGAGCCCACCGTAAGTTTCATTCTACGTCCCCTATGCTACGCTTTCCCGTCACGGTTGTGGCGTGCTAACACAGTGATGCAGATGCCTCACTATCCGCTCAGTGAACCCTTTTGCTCTCTAAAGGTATTGCCGCCTGGGGGAATGCTGGAAACGGAGCACGCTTACCGGGACCGAGGGTCCATGAGCTAAGCAGGAATATCAGTGGGAGCGAAGGGGCTTTATTGCTATTGAGTGACGAATGCAACGCGGGTTGGAGAGAACGGGGCGGGAATGGGGACGAAATGATGATGACGAGAAATCTCGGGGTGGAGTGGACCAGAGCCGAAAAATTACCGAAGGTAGATTGTTAGAAGCCCCACATATATACATACCGAGCGGCTTTGCTTTGACTCCTGTTGTTTCTATACTCATAATGCGATATCTCTGATGACTTTGTTAAAAAATCTATCTGCAATCAGTCAGGTCTTGTGACGGTACATGCGTGATGCTGATATTTTTGATTTGATGGCGGGAAAAATTAAAGGTATCTTGCACGCCGTCCTAGTCCTCCTTTATGCGGTATGGAGTGAGATGTACTCCATGCACTTCCTTCGACTTGGGAGCTGCGGCTCCCCCTATTTTAGTGAAGGGCGCGTACCTTATTGACCTAGCAAGAAGCACATTCGTTAGGCTCGCAAATACGTAACCCGTCCGTGTGGTCAGTTTCTCCATCTCGCCCATCCATAAAAGACCAACGAAGATGACGATGGTGGATCCGCAGCGCTGTGGCTCATCAACAAACCCAACTGGCCGAGGTGTGTATCGGCCGTCTTCTCGTGCGGCGTGTATCAGACCCATGGACAGATTCCAAATACGCCCGCACTGTCTCGTAGAGACCGCGACGCTTGTATAGAGGTCTGGCTTGTCTTGGGGGAGGGGGGGAACCAGTATATCGCCAAACCCCGGGGCGACAGCACTGGCGACGCACTGTGGCTTTCTAAACACAAGACCGCGCACTCCAGACTCGCAACTCGTGGTGCAGCGGACCAGTCGACCTGCTAAGAATGCGGACAAGGTCGACCCTCTACCGTGCCGTGGCATAGGGATCAAGTCATGCTCGTGCATGGAACTCTCCCACCGTGGTGGCTTCCTATTGCGGCTTTGCGGCTTTGCGGCTTGTTGGAATCCAACCTAGACATCGAATTCTTTGCGCTAAATAGAATCTTGTGCTACTTACATCCAGGTCCTCATCACCCACGGTACCTGTCAATGAAAGCTGTCTGCACTACTCAGGACAGCCACGAGCGACGTACTACGTAAGGGCAATAGCAAACCATGCGTCCACAGGCGGATGTTGCTATGGAGCGATACTGCTCACATCTATCTACTCCTGCATGCTCGTTTCCAGTCAGTCCGGAGGCTAGTAGGAGACGGGTCAGTGCGTCAGAAGAGAGCGCTTCAAGGCCTTTGTTCCATGTCTTGCAGGTGTTTCCAGCTGTCGTCATTTGTCGTGCCAGAAGTGCGAGAGAAAGAAACAGTAGTGACAACTCCGCCGCTCCCTGCGACCTTTCATAGAATCAAAAAATGTCCGGAGAGGGAGGATTCAGAATCCGCCATGCGTATTTCTTTGGATATCGTTTCTCTTCACGAAAACCCGCCAATTTATTCCTAGACAGGAACTACGATAGCAGGATAGGTAAGAAATAGAAGGAAAAAAAAACCAGAAAAATATCCCTTTAATCGACCAACCAAACTACAAGAAAGAAAACAAATAGGGAAGACAAAACAGCCTACGTAACTACAAAGATACAAAGTGAAAAATATGCCTATCTGCCGTCCAACGGTCCAACAAAACAGACCAAACGCCATCCCAATGCAGACCCTAAGGACCAACCGTATGCGCCGCACTACCCGTCGCCATCCCGTCATAACATGCGAAGGAAAAAAAAAAAAACCAAATCTAAAATACAAGAGCTGGTCCGAATCTCTATATCCCTTGCACTTTGCGGTACGAGGGTGGCTTCATGGTTCTCCGGATCAACTTCCCCGCGTATGGGGGGATCAGGGAGATGGCGCCGATCGTGAGGACGCGCCAGGCGAAGCCCCTGGTTTCGCGGTCTTAGCAGATTGTCATTTTCTGATGGATGGAGGAGGGGTCTTTAATTTGGGCCCAGGAGGGGGGTCAACCACTTACCAAGTTAACATAAAAGACAAGTCGAAATACGCGCCCAAAAACGGTATACTGCCTATAAACATAAGAAACGTGCCGACGATCGCCAGCACCATGACAATATGCCACGTCGTGATCTCGATGGCGACCATGAGCAGCTCGTTGAGCACCAGCACGGTATAGCTGACAGCAACCATGCGGCGGTTATCTTCGACCGAGGTCAGCAATTGTGACAGACCTTGGATCATGCCACCCTGGTAGACCGAGACGAGCACCCAGACAAAGAAGGTGCGGTAGGACAGCGATCGACCTGATGTGAGCTCCTTGTACAGCTCAGGATACAGGTTTGCTAGGTTCTCGTCCACATCCTTGTCTAGCACGAGGGAGAGCACGGGGGCGGCTGTGTAAACAGTTGCGTATCCGACGAGGAGCCAATCCTGGAATCATGTTAGTTTTCCGAAATGCCTGGAGAGCGAAGCGAAGGGAGAATGAAACTCACAAGGTATAAGCCCTCCGGCTCAAACTTGATGGCAATACTGTACATGGTCTGGCACACAGCTACGATAAGACCACGATGTATGACGAATTGAGCGAGCTTTGCACTGCGCTTGTAGCTGTTCCGGCCGTGCCACACGAGTAATTTGGTCAGATGGCAAAACTGCTCAATGGAGAAATCGGCTGCCAAACTAGCCTGGCGTCCCTCCTTCCCCACAATACCCACACCCACGTCCGCGGCCTGGATCATGGAAACGTCGTTGCCACCGTCGCCGATGCAGCAGACTCGTTTCTTGGTATACTCGCGGATCAGCTTGGCGACCTCGGCCTTCTGCGTGGGGGAGCAACGACAGGCGACTACGGTCGGCAGGAGAACGGCTACGGAGACGAATTCCGTACGGAAGTGGGTCAAGAACAGAGCCAAGCTCTCACCATCAATCAGGAGACACGAGTCTACCTTGCTCCGGAGAAAGTCGAGGTGATCTTGCGCATTGTCCTTCCTCTTAAGTTTGGCAATGGTGTAGATGAACTGTCCTCGAGCTACCAGCTTGGAGCTCACGGCTACGCAACGGGCTGTCTCGACTTTGTCGCCCGTCAACATCCAGATCTTGATGCCAGCGTTGCGGAGCAGCTCTAATGAAGGCTTCACATCCCTTTGTAGTTTGTCTTCGACACCCGTGACGCCCAGTAATTCCAAGTCGTGCTCGAGATGCTGACCCACCACGCGCTGCATGCCCGCGTCGCGCCCGTTGATGGCCAGCGAGGCTTCCTGGTAGTTCCGGGAAAAGCCCTGATACTGTTCGAGGGTGAGGCGCTTGCGGCCGACTACCAGAGTTCTCAGACCCTCTCTGGCCATGTTGGCTGTTTCCTCGTCGAGCCAGTCGTTGGCAGCAACAATCGAGGCCATGACTGTATCTGCGCCCTTCTGATAAAACCAGATCTCGCCGCTTTCGGAGCCAGCCTTTCCGTGCTCCAAGAATTGAACGACGATACCCATTCGCTTGCCTTCGGACGTGAACGGAAAGGTTTCCAGAATCTTAACCTGGACAGCAACCCGGCCTGTTTCGGTAGACTCCAAAGTCATGCCCTTGCGATCTCGGTAGACCAGACGCAGCCCCACGGACTCAGTCCATCGAACTATGGCAATTTCGTCGGGCGACGAGGCTTGGTACGATGTAATGGTTTGGCCATCTTCCTCCTCTGTCGTCGGAGTAACATTATGGCAGAGCGCAAGAGCTAAGACCACATCTCGCACTCGCGTCCCTATTTCTCGTCTTGTACGGGTTGCCGTACCGCCTGAAGCTGTGTTGTAGGTTGAAGAAGGCGTGAAAAGTGCCCTAGTTGCCAGCGAGGTGCTCGAAAAGCCGGCTCGAATGTAGGCAGTTACTTCGTCCATGGCGTCATTGGCATATGACACGGTGCCAACGTGAATCTTTTTCATTTCCATCTCATTCTGGGTCAAGGTGCCCGTCTTGTCGCTCAAGAGATATTCGATGCGTCCTAGATCCTCCGGGATCGTGCTGGTACGTACCACGGCACCAGGCATACCGGGATCCCTATGAATGAACCACGAATACACACTCTTGCCCATGTCCAAGTTTACGCGAAGACTGATGGGAACGATAGTGGAGAATAAGACCAAGAAACGCATGATCTTCACATACCACACGTTTCCCTTCGTATTACCGAAGCCCTCTAGGGCAACCAAAATAATAGAAAGGGCCAGAGTTAATGCACAAAGGATTTTAGTTAATGAGTTGATTTCGTACTCTAGTAGACCCGTTTTCGATCGGGAGGGCGCGGTGGAGAGGGCGGACCGGGTTTGAGGACCAGTATATACAACCACGGCCAAGGTGGTGCCCTGCGAGGCAATGACGGTGTTTGCCCATGCAGTGCTGTCGATCGATAAAGGTGCCGAATTGTTCCTATCTCCTTCTGGCACGGTTGCATACAAGTCCAAGGCTGCTTGTTGACTTTGCATCAACTCGACAGTTCCAATGAACTCATTGACTTTCTTATCAGGCTTGCCCGCGGTGACACGGAGGCGGATAAATTCCTCCACGTCGAGTTT
>JAOYMO020446817.1:0-18754 GCA_025802455.2 Iodosphaeria phyllophila | reverse complement strand
CGATATTGAAGTCCGCATAAAACACGCAGGGTTAACCGGAGATGCGGTAGTGAAAATGCGTCAGCAGGAAGCAATACCCGTATTGAAATCCATGAAGCAGTGGATGAGTGGGAGGATGCTCTGGCTGGCTATATTACTTTCGAGTATGTAGACGAGAAGTCCAAGAGTAATTCTATTACCATTCATTCTTCTACTAAGGAGCAGATGTTTAAGAAGTATGGTGGTGAGCGTATCGCCAATACTGACTATCTTCCCTGGAAGAATGGTGGGAATATCACTATTGCCAAGGTGACTCATGGCTATCCTCTCTGGGCTTTTCGTCAGTCCATGGCGCATGAAATGGGTCATGCTTTGGGATTGGGTCATGACCATGAAGGCACTCTAATGTATTGGAGTGTTCAGGGAGAGGCTCATCATGTGGGGTGTCGGGAGATTACTCGCTTCTGCAATAAGTATGAGTGCGAAGGATCGGAGATGCCCATCTGCCAAAAGGAAGTTGAGAAGTTGGAAGAAGATTTGAATGAAGTTATTTCTGAGGTAGATGACTCTATGTCCTGCCAGAATTCGGATGAGTAATCTAACTTCTATTTGAAAGATTCATATTATGGGTCCAATCATAATCTGCCCCGAATGTAAGAAAGAATATAAATATTCTACAAATTGTTGCGGCTGGTATGCCAGTGGCACATTTTCTATGTTTCACTTTATTCATGCAGACACTGTAATTAAAATTACTTATAATTTCGAAGACTGGTCAGGCAGATTTGGTATTTCTGATTTTACTTCAGGACAAGATTTGCAGTCAGGAAAAGAAATATTCTGTTTCAAAGGATACATGAGTAAGCCCAATATTATTACAAGAATTCAAAATCTACTTGCTTTTAGTTAAAAGTATTTCATTATGAAATGTTTCTTTTGTGATAAAAAACTTGGAACAGATCCTGCCATATGTTGTGGATGGACTTATTCATTTCCTGGGATATATGGATGTTTCTATTACAAAGAATATAGAATTATTTGTTTTAGAAGGAATACTGATGCCCAATTTGAAGATCCCTTTGCTATCTATATAGATAGCAATACTATGCATGGTGTTTATAAAAGTGTGAAGCTTTTAACCAGTAAAAGATGTATAGAGATTATTGATAATCTATTGGTTTATTCATAATGAGTAGAGAATACTTCCTCTGTAAAGGAAATAATGTTTGAGGAGTGGATAGATCCGGATCTGAATAGTTGTCAGACGGAAGAGTGAGTTCTATGAAATTAAAATGTTGTTTTTGTCACAAGAAAATTGCCGAAAGTAATGTATTAAACGGTTTTGGATTTTGTTGTGATTGGGAGCATTTTAAAACTTTCTCTCAAAAACGTGTAAATGGATATGACTTTTTTTGTCATAATTATCCTGTTCTTGTATCCTTTGCTTACAAAGGAAATAAGCTTATCTTGGAGATGGATGGAATTCACAACGTGGAAGCGATGATGCGCTTTATCAAGATGTTGAGTTTTGCATGATTACCAAATGTCTTCTTTGTAACATAGATAATGTTTACAGCAACTTTACATGTTGTGGTTGGGCTTATAATAAAGATTCTGCATTAACAGTTTTAATAGGATATGAGAAAAAGGGTTATATAGTTAGATATGTACTATATGGTAACAAGTCAACCATTGTAAAGATGGAAAATTGGAAAGAATTTACCACTATTAATGTGGCGCCCAAATTCGCTAATGTTCTAACAATAGATGGAATCCATCCGCCCGAGCACTATTATCGACTAATTGATATGTTGGTATTTAGTTAAACAAAATATTTAAAGTTTTATCATATGAATCATTGTATTATCTGTAAGAGATGTTTAGATGGAGATACTATGCTTTTAGCTGGTATCCCTTGTTGCGGCTATGATAACTTTCCAAGATTTGTCACGGCTAATATCAATGATAGATATTATCTATTATATTGGAGGGAAAGTTCCGATCAATATCAAGTGAGAGATCAGACAATAATTTATTATATTCCTTCAGAAAATCGTTCTCCTCACGAAGAGATTTGTAAGGTAGATGGTTTTCAAACAAAAGAACAATGCCAAAGATTGTTAGACATGAAATCTTTCCTGTGATAGAATATTATGGATAAAGTCAACTGTCCTAATTGTCATAAAGACTATCTGATATGTAACGGCACATTACCAATTAGGGAGTATATGTGTCATTGGTATTATGACAAATATGCGAAAACCTCTGAAATTACTCAATTTCAAGGCTCCGACTACCTAATTTTTTATTCTCATGTAAAAGATTCATTTGAAGTATGGCTTGAAAATAACGTTTTATATAAAGAGAGTGGGTTCCCCTCTATGGAGCATCTAAAAGAGATTGTCTCCAGAATTGATAGTTTACAATCCTTCCTATGATAAATTCTTGCATGATTTGTAATTATAAATTTCCCAAAATGAATCGTAATATCAATAGTATTAGGCATTGTGGGTATGTTCATTATGAAAATATGGTAAGTTATAGAATATTGGATAATAATTCTCTTCCTGATAAATGGAGGTATTTTGCTCGCTACTATAGCGAAAATTGTTCATCTCCATCGTGCCATAATAAAACAATGATTTTTGATTACGAAATTTTAATTTATACTGTAGATGGATTCCGTACCAAAGAACAATGTTTGAGGATAATTCAAAATCTTATATTTTTGTAAGCATATGAAAGACCATTGTCCCGAGTGTCATAAGGCATATATAGAATGTCAAGAGACTCTTAATAGAGAATGTAGATGGTTTCATTATAAAAATTTCTCTCAAGTTTTCATTAGCTATCAAACTAAAACATTTGTTGTGATTTTCTATCACGGAAAAAATATCTCTTTTATTACTTCGGGATTGAAAACAATTCATTCCCAAGAAAATCATATTTCTATTAAAAATTCTATGAGAATAATTAAGCTATTGAGTTTTAGTTAAAAGAGGTTCATATGGTTAAAAAATGTCCTGGATGTAGAACTCGTTTGAGTCGAGCCAATGGTGATTGGTTTAGGGATCCTGGCAGTTGTAAGATAGGTTGTGATTGGAGACATGATCAAAACACGTGGCGCAGTAAGAGATCCAGTATCGATATCATTCATAACACTGTTAAATTTACTTTAGTACATGAACATTAGAGAAGCCACTCTTATATTTGCCTATCTGAAAATACAAATAAAATAATTTATGAAGAAAATGACTTTATTAGCCTTGATAAAGCTAAAAAAATGGTAAAACTATTGAGTTTTAGTTAGTAAATATACATATGACAGATAGATGTATAATATGTCAGAAAAAATTTGATCCACTACCTTTCACACCAATTGAGTGTTGCGGATACAAACATAGTGTTTCATTTATATATTGTGATTTTCAATATGAAAATATTGAATATAGGATGACGTATTGCCCACCAGATTACTTTTATCTAAAACATAGAGATATAACAAACATCTCTTTCAAAAAGGCAATAAGCTCATATTATGTTCTTTTATCTATGAATGGCTTTCATAACAGAGAGCAATGTTTAAAAGAAATAATATCTTCCCAAAAAGTACAAAGAATTCTTAAATTGTTAATATTTAGTTAGTTATGGAAAATAAATGTTTAATATGCGGTAAAAAATATCAATATAATCCTTTCCACTGTTGTGGATGGAAGTGTGATTTTTATAAACCGAATCCATACATGAGATGCTATTTTACTTTCAATAATAATAAATATTATACTGTTGTATATTATATACAAAAGAATATATCTCATGTATACTCTGATAAAATATCAGCCCCTCTCTTTAAATTAGAGGGCATGCATTCTGTAGAGACTTATCGGAGGTTTATAAGTATGCGGGTATTCGGATAATGAATTGTTGGATCTGTCACCAGAAAATTACTCATATTTATGATGAGTGTTGTGGGTATGTTCAAAGGACTTATGCTTTAAGTTTCAGCTTTATAGTGAATGATATTCACTATAAATGTTGGTATTATCATAATGATAAATGGGTTCCAGAAAATTATGGATGCAGTGTTATTTATAAAAGAGATAAGGTAATTTGCAAGTTACCGTTTTTTATCCCAGCTGCTAAAGTAGAGTCCACTTTTAAAAACATGATGGTATTTCTATGAACTGCCCAAACTGCAATTTACCTATTGATCAATGCCAAAAAGTTTCACCTGAACTTTGTCCATGGGCTCACATATATGATACTTTAATTAAAAAATTTGTATCTATTAGGTTTATTTCATCTATTAAAATGAAAATTGAATTCGATCATGATTCAAATATTTTTTCAATTATAGATGTAAAGAATAAGATTACTATATATTCACAAAATGGAATGATTTCAAAAGAAAAACTTGATTCTATATTGTCTCTTAAGTGGTGCCGTTAAGATCTCACCCACCCTCTTCTGAAATTTTTTCAAATATTTGGTCGAGAACTCGAGTGAAAGACGTTCTTCCCTAATTAATTTATAACTTTCTAATTCCCAGGGAAGCATGTCCCGCCGTCCCTACCCCTCCAAAATAATTTATAAGTATCCATTTTAACATTTAAAATTGTGCCTGGAATGGATCGAGACTCTGACTTGAGTCTCGGAAGACCTATTTTACCCCATGTAATTTCCTAAAATTATCGAGGTTGATCTCGACAAAAAGTAAGAGAGATATTATAAAGAGAGTAGATAAGTTAAGAACTATAGTAGGGGAGTTAGGGGTTCCCATCAGGGGCGGGTAGAGACTACTGGTTGAAGGTTGGATAGGTTATTTGTAAAGGGTTAATACCCAGAAAACTAATAGAGGTTATCATGGATTCCATTATCGATAAGGTCAAGAAGCTTATTGCTCTTTCCAATAATAACAATTCCATTCATGAAGCTAATGCTGCTGCGGCAATGGCTAACAAGCTGATCGATACTTATCGAATCTCTCAAGCTGATTTGGAGATTGAGGGTTCTACTGCTGAAGCAATCATCGAGGATGATGATTTCATTTACACCTCCGGCAGAATCACGCAGTGGAAATCTACCCTTGCGGTCCTGCTTGCCAAGCATTATGGTTGCGCCGTCTTCAACGACAACACTTTTGAAACTGGACGCAAGGTCAGTCGCTATCGTTTGGTGGGGCGTCATTCTGACATCGGAATTGCCAAGTATATGTTTACTTGGTTGACCGCAGAATGCAATCGTTTGGCTGCCTTCTTGGTGGGTGGACAGGGCAAGATTCCAATGCAGTCTTTTTGCATTGGTTTCGTGGCAGGAATTCGCACTCAACTCAAGGCTTCTCGAGAGGAAGTTTCTGGCAATTCGGCAGCGATGGTTTTGATCAATCAGCGCCAGATTGATGCAGAGAAAGCTATGCATAGTTTGCATGCTCTGGGGAAGGGAGCAACTCATTCTGGCACTCGAACCGATGCTGGTTCTTTCCACTTGGGAAAGAGCAAGGGAGAGTCGATTCACTTGGGTGGTAAGCTGGCTGCTGGCACCACTAAAATGCTTGGATAAACTGAATAGAATTCAGTAGCTACTTACTCTTATATGAAATGCATTTCATGTGATAAAAAATTATGTGTAATAGATAGAAAATTTGATTATTATACTACATGTTGGGGCTGCCAAATCTCCTTTAGTTTGAGTGCTTATATTCTCTTGATTAATTATCAAGGTCATGAATGGAAGTATAGGTCAGATACTGATTTCACACACTTTTTGTATATTTCAAATAATAGCACTCTAAAATACAAATTTGAAGGATTTGTATCTATTGATAGAATTCTTCAAATGATATCATTTATATGAATTGTTTATTCTGTAATCTATCTTTTCCTGAAGATATTCTATTAGAACCAAAGCATTATAGAGCTGGAGATATTAATTTTTGCTCTTGCAGAGCAGAGATGTTTCAATATGATTCAGATACTATTCAACAGAGAAAAACTTTCTGGTATAAAAGAAAGTTGGTGGTAGTTAATTACAGATTCTCTTTGAATAAATTTCATTATTCATCATTTAATCTTACGAAAACTATTATTAGAGATGGTAAGCAGAATGTTATTGATGTATTAGATGGTATTGTGCCATTTGATAAATGGAAAAGAATGCAGAAATTGATGGCATTTTCATGAAAATTCCTTGCCTGAAATGCTCTCGATACTTAACTTTTGAAGCCGATGATAATAAGAATGGGGACTATAGATTTAGTGCCTATTGCGATGAGTGTGATTGTCTTTTTGCAATAAGTAGACAGTATTTCTCGTGTGTTATAAAAGACACGGAATATGTTCATGACACTAAATATAATGAAACAGGGTTAGTTATTGGGAAAGCTGACTGGTTTTATCCATATTTTATAAGTGTCTATAGGTTGTTAGACATGAAAGCATTTCTTTAAAGATGAACATGCCCTGCTATTTTTGTAATGAATTGTTAGTGTTTAAAATTACCAAAACTAATGATCTATTCATGACAGAATGTCGTAAATGTTATATTACTTATCTTGTAAGAAGCGATGGTTTCGCAATCATAACAGAAGAATTTTATTGGACTTTCACTCCTGACATTAATGTAACTGAATTTAAAATGCATGATATATCTGATAGTCTTATAATTTATGAGGGCTTTATGCATTGGCAGAGAATCTTAAAATTGGTTTCATTCCAATGAATATACCTTGTGTAAAATGTGGTACGTATCTTCCTTTTAAGAAGGCGAATTTATACGCTTACGCTACTACTTGTTTCCCCTGTGATGTTATTTTTAGAATAAATGACGACTATATAAAAATTCGAACTATTGAAATAGTCTGGTGGTATTATCATGTTTCGAATGAAACAATTGTTAACATTGATCCTTATGGCTGTGATGAAACGATAAAGTTGAATGGCTTTATATCTTTTGATAGGTTTGCTAAACTAAGTATATTTTCATGAGCTTTCATTGTTTTAAGTGTAATAATTATTTATCTTTTCATGAGAAAAATGGCTTTGTTTATCAATGTATGAAAGCCTCTTGCAGATGCTATACTGAATATGAAATAGGACACTATAGCTTGCATATCTATATGCCTTATGATTCTGGTGGAGCTATCTGTTGGGAATATAGAAATCATACGAATGAAACAATTATTCATAATTTCAACGATAGGTTTGTAATGAATGGGTTTATTCCATTTCCAAAAGTATTGAATATGAAATTGTTCCTATGAATATTGCGTGCATGTTATGTGATAACGTTTCGAAGTTTATCTATGACTTTAACTTCGTTAGTGGTGAGCACCTGGCTGCTTTATGCCCTTGTGGTGTGGAGTATAGAATACACCAAAATTATATTAGCATAACGATGATTAATTATCGTTGGGAGTTTGATGCAATAGGTAATTTCACCCTAATGTATCCGATCATTTATCATGATCCATCACTTACTTATTGTGATGATCCAGCTGAATATGATGGATTTATATCCTTACAAAGATTTATTAAAATGCGAGCCTTACTATGATTTCTTTTATGGTAAGACTTGCTTATGCTTGCGCCCTACTACTACCAGCATATCTTATATTGGCGGGTTATAAAGACTACGCTATCATGTACTCTCTTGGGATTGTTATCAGCTCTATCTTATTTAGGTTGCCTACATGAAATTTCAAATCAATGAATATGTAATTTATAAGGGTCATAAAGGTATTGTCGCTGCCTGTAGCGCTACTGATACTGACTGTAGTTACCTCATCCGATTTGTAGATACTCCTCCCAGTAATTCTTGGATGTTGGAGAAGGGTCACAATATGGCGACTTGGTATGATGAAAAATATCTGGGAGAGTTTTTCTATTGGGCGTATGAACCCATGCTTACCAAAATTAATTTTAATCCAACCTTGACGCATAAAAACTATCATTGCGTGGAATGTAATTACGGAGATCATTTCACCACCGAGTCCAATCTCTCTGAAGATAGATTTATTTGCTATTCTTGTAAGGATAGTTATTCTTGGAAATATAAAGATTCTCTTAAGTAATTATAATTAATACCTTGGAAAGGTTTTTGAATCATGGCTTTTTATTGGCGATCATTTAAAATTGGTCTATTCGCTATTTATTATTTCCCTGCCATTATACCCAGCTTTATTTGGCTGATGTTCTTTTTTGATAAGAGTCAATTGAAGTCGGAAGATAAGCAAGGTCAAAGTCAGGAAATGGGAGTATATACTCAAAATGTTTTGCTTCCTTTCTTCTCTGCCTTTATTTGGATAATTATTTTTGGAGTTGTTCTGAATAGACTTCTTCATCATTATTACCCACGATAAGACAGGCTTCCCATCCTCCTCGGGGCACACACGCTATATGAGGAAGACATCAAGTCTCCCCAGAAATAAACTCCTAACCTAATCAAGTATCATTAATAGGACATTAATTACCATGAAGAAGTATCTTTTGGTTGGTCTGCTACTTTCCCTAACGGCTTGCGGTATGGGGGAGTCTTCGGCTCCCATTGAGGAGGAAGCTCCTTACGTTCCGCATCGTTACCCTCCGAGTCATCCTCGACCTGGCATGGGTAATTATGACTCCTGTGGTCAGGGTTGGATCATGACTACCGATGTAAATGGTATCAAGGTTCCCCTTCCCTGCAACATGGAACCCTGGCACGAGGAAGATTGGTCTGCCCCCGTGGAGAACAACTCCGACATTCTTCCGGAAATTGCTCCGGTTCCCTCCATGGAAACCTGATAATTTTTCATAATTATCCGATTTCAGATTTCTAAATATTTTCTATAATATTACTGGGGTTCGATGTTATGTTGAAGCATCCTTCTTCTTTGCTGGTTATTGTGGATATGCAGCCGACCTTTCGAGCTGCCAATAAGTCTCGAGTTATCAAGGCTTGCATCCAAGAAATTGAGCAGGCAATTCTTCAGAATAATCATATTCTATTTTTGGAATACAAGGATTTTGGTAGGACTCATAAGAGGCTTACCGATCTGGTGAAGGATTATTCCAGGGCGCATTTCATTACCAAGGTTCGAGATGATGGTAGTCCGGAAGCCTTGGCTTATTGTCGTAGGTTTTACCGTAGGATTCCCACCAATAATGTTCGTATCTGTGGCGTGAATACGGATGCCTGTGTAATGCGAACCATTTCTGGTTGGGCAAGTGGTACTCGTTATCGTTCCAAGATTACGGCAGTCTATGATGCTTGCGATTCTGAATCAGGAAAGAGTCGTGGGTTTTACGATTTGATCGAGAAGACCTATCCTCTTCAATCAAAGAATGTTATTTTCTTTGATCGTAAGAATAATACTCCCACTATTTCTGCATAAAGGTAGTTATGAAATTACCTTATCATCAATTAGTTTGCGGCTTGGATCGCCTGTTCTTTTCTCCGAAACCTAATCTTCAAGGTGAAGATCAGACGCAAGAAAGAGCAGATACTATCGAAGCTTATCTTACCGCTTCAGGTTGGACCTGGGACCAATTTTTGGATTGTATGTATGAAGAAACTCCTTCAATTCCAACCAACCTATGTAACTAAAGTATTTCTAAAATCTTTTCCCAAGATTCATCGGGAAGATATTAATTACGGAACTTGTTTTATCTGGGCTTACTTGGCTCATAAAATGTATTGTAATATCCAGTTGTGGAGTTTGGATTCTAATATTCAATCTCATGCTTGGGTGTACTATCATGGTAAATTTTATGATTCTGATTCGCCCCGAGGCGTAAAACATTTTTCCCAATTAAGAAATCTTTCTAATCGAACTCAACCAAAATCTTATCCCGCCGCTCGAAATTTCTGTCAAGACTTTCAGCTTTCATGGGAAAGTAGTTTGAAAATTACTAAAAATTCTCTTACCTGGAATAAACTGGATTGCCTGGCAAAGAAAGCTATATATGAAAATCGATTTTAATATTGTGGCGATTGAGGTGGATAAGCTGTATGCCAAGGAGTTTGAGGAATCTGCCATTGATCAACTCAATGAGCATTGTTCTTATATCGAAACTTTTATTCAGAGTTGTGGGTGGGAAGTCGAAGAATTCAATCGACGTTGGAACACCCTCTCTGCTACCGCAAATTAATAAAATTCTGGCAGCTTGACAGGGTCTTCTTCCGACTTAAGCTGCCGATGAACCTGAATTGTTTCTTCTTTCACATGGTGTGAAATTGGAAACGAGTGCTAAACAATAAAAAGAACAGGAACAAATATGAGTGAAGTGACCGAGCCCGAGACGCAGACCCCGAAGGATTTCAACGCAGAGGAGGCTAACAAGTCAACTCCCCCTCCTACTCGCCAGCGTGGCAAGGTGGGAGTGGCTTCTAATCGAGACCAGCTCCAGACTCTGTGGCGTGAGGCTAACCACAAGCGAGTTAAGAACTTTGACAGCGATCATCCTAACCGCCGCACGT
The DNA here is from genome assembly GCA_025802455.2 of Iodosphaeria phyllophila. Taxonomy (NCBI): domain Eukaryota; kingdom Fungi; phylum Ascomycota; class Sordariomycetes; order Amphisphaeriales; family Iodosphaeriaceae; genus Iodosphaeria; species Iodosphaeria phyllophila. Next base: position 8,323 of record JAOYMO020446817.1, on the reverse strand, counting down.
ATACGCGTCTGACTGCCAGTGTGTCCCTGAAGCAGTTTGCTCGTACTCTGGCAAGTTCTGGAGATCCCAAGGCTGCGGTGGCGCAGCTGTGGCTGGATAACAAGGCTGGTCTGAATGATGCCGGTCAGGATGAGAAGCACCTGCGACAGATTCAGGAGATCAAGTCGGCGGTCTCTCTGGCTCGCAAGAAGACCAAGTGAAGATAAAAATCACTTGATATATCAGGTGATATAGAGGAGAATTTCATGCACCACTTTTTTATTCAACATCCCATTATAACTATTTTTCTTGGTCTGGCTCTCATTGAGTGCATTATTCTGGCGCTGAAGTATCGTCAGAAGAAAAAGGAACATTTGGAAAATTGTGTGGTAGAGGATGAGATTGTAGCCATGGGTGGCGACTCGGAAGTGGTGGATGACTTGGAAGATGATTCCGAGGATGAGATGGATGAGCATCTGAAGGAAACTTCGGATGGCATTCAAATTATTGCTCCAGTAGTGGTGATTGAGGGTAAGAATGAAGTTGGTGAGTAATCTCCCTTGCAAGCTATGGACTATGGTTCATAGCTCCGGTGAAACCGGAGAAGTTAAATTCGTGAATGATACACGATTCTTTCGCACTGAAAGGGAGTGCACCAAATGGTTTTCCGAGAACTTTAAACCGGAAGCATATTGCAATCCGGTGGCAGTTCAAGTAGCTGGTTTTGACCAGTTAACTTTACAGGAAGACCAAGCCCTATAAAGGGGCATTTATTTTGATCTGCTGATTGCGGTGACAGGAATAAATAACTTCCGCAAGGAAGATTTCGATACGGGTGCCTGGTAAGATCAAAGCCCTTGTCGAACCTTTAAAGGAGAACTCATGAAGCAATTTGTAAGGTGGGGGTTCTGGTTCTTCTGGAGATTTTTTGTTACTCTTTTATGCTTGATGATTTTTCAAGTTCTAATTTTCAGAGAGACTGGTCATTACATGGATTTCGTTTCTCTTTTGATTGGTTCCATTATCGTAATCGTAGGTGTAGTTATTTGGTCTTTCCCTCCTGCCAAGGATAAGTAATGTTAATTGTTCTCGTTTTACTGGCTTGTTCCCTTCTGATTGCGGTATTGGGTTTGATTTATAATAGAAATGTTAGCAGGCTAAAAGAGGAAATTGATAAGCTGGAAGATAAGATCGTAACTCTAAAAAAGAGTAACCTACAAAAGACTACCACGATTGTTTCTCTACAAAGTCTGAATAAGACTTTAGTTAATAAAAGCGATAAGATGCAAGTGCTGATTGAGAAGAGTCTTAAGTTAATTTCTGTCCAAAAGGAATTGGTAACTGCCCTGACAGAAAAACTGACTGACTTGGGAGAGGAAGTGGAGTCTCCCACTCCTAATAAGGAAGTGCTTCACTAATAAGATTTCTCGGCAATGTGCCGGAATAACAAAGGAAAAACAATGTATCGTTGTCAATTTACTGGAAAGCTTTCCAAGCCGGGTGAGAAGCTGGAGAAGGTGGTTGTGCAGACTCGTCACCAAACTTACACGCACTGGGATTATGAGTCGGAAGAGGAGTGGCATACTCAAGGCACCGAGATCGTCAAGGAAGTAAATGCGTCTCCTACTGGGCTGGCTATGTGGAATGGCTGGACTACCGAGCAGAAGGATGCATTCGTTAATAGTCTGAAGTGAAAGTTATATCTGTGTTATGTAAATAGCACAGATCATGGGTCCATAACTCAATTGGTAGAGTACTCGCCTTTTAAGCGATTAGTTGTGGGATCGTACCCCACTGGACCCACCACTCATATTTTATATTACCTTCATTAGAAAGACAATTTAACATGCGAACCGAAGCTGATATCCTTAAGGATTTAGATCTTGCCAAGTATCGTCAAAACGAATTTAAAATGAAGGTTAAGTCTTTGAAAGATGATTTAGTTCATGCGGAAACAGATTTGATTGGAGCTTCTCTGCATGCCGAGAAGCTGACCAATGAGCTATTGATTCATCGTCGAAAGCATGAACCGCCGGAGCCTTCTCATCGTGAATTGGATGATGTTAGGTTTATGAAAAATTTTGCAACCCTGTCAGAGAAAATTGAAAATGGGAAGTGATTCAACAGAGAAGTCTCCTTTGGAAATTGAGTTTGAAACAGTGGTTTCTGCTTTTCGAGAAGAGATTGAACAAGCTGTGAAAGAAGCTAATGAAGCATTGACTCGTGCCGAGCAGATTGCTTCTGTTCATGGCATTCCTTTTGAGTCACCGGTTTCTCGAATTACTCAAAGCTTCTTACCAGCCTCTTTTCATTCCAAATATTTTCATAAAATACCGGAAGATGTTATTAGTGAATTGACGGATGTACATCATTTTCCATTATATTCCCGTGGGTGGCAACACTCACAAATTTGTTAGGATTAGTTTATGATGATTCTTTTGGGTAGTCGAGCAGCCATTCTGCGTGCTCCCGCTTCTATTCGTCGCAAGCCGGTAGATTTTGACTGGTGCTGCACTCGAGAAGAGTATGAAGCTTGGATGGAGAAGAACGCTGACAAGCTTAAGATCACCAAGCAGTATTCTCTCAATGATGGTCAGAAGATTATTGTCGAAGGGAATACCAACTGTGAGTTCGAGATTGTTACTCCCGGAACTTCTTCCGAGCAGTTGTATCAATTGGTGCATCAAGACAAGGATAGTTTTAAAACTGCCTTTGGTATGGTGCCCAGTTTCGATATGTTGTTTACGTTGAAGACCAGTCATAGGTATCTGAAGAATTCCCCTTACTTCTGGAAGACCTTTGCTGACTGGCATACCATGAGAGGCATGGGTGCTAAAGTTCGAGCGGAGTATCAGGATTTTTTGAAGCTCCGAGAGAAAGAAACTTACGCTGAACAAAAGCATCCAAGTCTGATGCAAGATAAGAAGGACTTCTTTAGTAATGACCAAATAAATTATATTTTCGATCATGATAGCATTCATGCTTCACAGAAGTTCTTTGAAAGACCTGCTTATACTTATTATGCTAAGGATGACCAACCCGTCTTCTCTGATAAGAATAAGTTCTTTTCTTGTCCAAAGTATCTGCAAATGGCAGGGGCTATTGAAGAAGTATCAACTCTTGCTATTGAAAGAAGCGTGGTACCTCATGCAGGAGCGCTAACTCATAAACAGGCTTGGATCTTTTCTTTTAGTAAGGTAGCCTCCTCGGTAACGTCGGGATGGTTTCGGCAATTTGTTTATGAGAATGGGGTAGATATCATCAAGTGCTATCCCGAAAACTATGTTGAAAAGTTTCAGTATGGTTTGGAAAAAGGTATTGTAAGATATGCATGATAAGGATCACTATTATCATAGTGCTACTGAAGATTTAGAGAATGCTCGAAGGCGAGTTCAAGAAATTGAAATTGCTCTTGCTCATTATCCTGATTTAGAAGTTGCATATTCTCAATACGCACCAGAGAGTACTCCTGGGTATTTTGTTTCTCCTTCTATTTTTCGAGGAGATGTTCAGATACATTACGTTTCACATACATGGAATAGTTTATCTTTTCAATTACATGTGACGATTCCATCCTCAATAGGAGATATTAAAGTATATCATCCGGCTTGTATATTCAAGTGCTTTGATTATAATAAATCCACTATAGTAACAAAAAGAATTTATAGCTGGCAATTTATAGATAGGAAATTAGATCAGCTTGGATTTTCTCCAAAGATTTATGAGAAGGTCACCGCTGATCTTATCAAGTTTATAGCAGAGCAGGGTTGCGTAGATTCAATTAATGGACTTGTTCTGACAAAGGATTTACCAGAGAAAATCCAAAAGCTAATGGTATTTATCTAATTATGAAGCATTATCGAATCGATGCGGCGTTAAGTGATCTTTCCATTTCTATGGAAAAAGATGTAATAAATCTTAAGATAATGAGAGCGGTTCTTAAATCTTATCCTAATGCAGAAATATTTAAGAGAGTTAATGGATATGATACCACTAAAATATTTGATGAAAGTATTCTGCAAAATCCGAATCTTGTTGTAAAATTTGATAAGACATTAGAGTTATATATTGATTTACCTCTTAAGTTGGGTAGGGGCTATCCACATCCTACCTCTGTAAGAATTCATGGAACAAGAAGACATTTTTATGTCTTCTTGGATAGCATAGAGATGGAATCCGGAAAGTCATCTGTATTCTGGGCAAATCCAGAACATACATTAAGACAGATGAAAATAAGTGAGGATAATATGATAAAATTTTATAAAGAAGTTATCCTTTACTTATCCTATAATAAGGGAATTGAATTGGACCTAAGCGGTCTTCCTCAATATATTAGAGAGAAATTAGTGTGGTTGTAAAAAAGAAAAGAGGAGTTCCTTTAGGATACCCTTATCGAAGAGAACCCATTGATAAAGAGATTAAAAAACTCAATGATGATTTGAATGATTTGCTTTATTTGAAATCTATTTTTCCAGATGTATTTGTAGGGAATAATGTTTATGGAAATGAAGATGATTATTATAGCAAGGTTTATTGTTCTGAATTAATTACTCAACGCGAAGATATTGTTTTTCATTTTAATAATGATTCATCCTGCTCTTATATTGAGCCGTTAGTAAAATTAGAAATACCTGGTCGAATTAAAAAGAAAATTGAGTGGGTTTTTTATCCAAAAATTAGATATTATTTATTTCAGTGGGTAGGTACCCAGAAGCATTCTTTTAGAAAATTTGATAAGCAAATGATAAAAGATGGTTTTTCCGAGAAACATATAAAAGAAGTTTATAAGATTATTCTTCCACAGATGAATAATTTTCTAAACATAATGAATATTAGAAAGAGTAGTATTCCTAAATTTCTAAAAGAAATGATGGTTTTTTCCTAAATGAAAATCAATACTTATATCAAGGAATTAAACCATCAACAGAAGGTAGCGGAGTATTTAAAAATACATTATCCTTCAGTTATAATTAAGGAGAAAGGCTCACCCAATTTCAGTATGCAGGGTCTTGCAAATAGAGAGGACGCTATATTTTATTGTAGTGTTTTTCAGGGCGGTGATTATGTCTATGCGAGACTCATTTCTTATAGAGAATTTGTAATAGATGATAAAAGATATATAGTCTATGATAAAAATTTAACTCCCGCATCTTATCGATTAATAGATGAGAGTAAGTGGATGCTCAATCGCGCAGCTATAAAGAAAAATAGTTTTAGTGCAGAAACTATGAAGAAAATCTGTAATGCTTTTATAGTTGCTCTGGTTAAAAGCCCAGTGCAATCCTTCATAATTAAGTCCATTAAAAAGAATACACTTCCCAAATATATTAAATCAAAAATGATTTGGTTATAAATTTATGCTCATTCCCGCCCAAGATAGAATCAAATATCATCAAACGCATATTGCGACGATCGAATTTTTATCTACTCAATTTTCGGATCTGGAAATTGATGTAGATCAGGAAGGGGGTATAGAGTATGTTTCTTCTGAAATTTTTAATCGAGATGATATCAAATTTAATTTTTATGGGCGTTCATTTAAAATGATGGTGGAGCTTGATTTCCAAAATACTACTGTTGATGTAAGAGATCCTTATAGTAATGATTGGCATTGGCAATTATTGGATGAAATCCATTTAAATGGAAATAACTTTCTTACCTGGCGGTGGGCGAATATAGAACGAGATTTTAAAGAGAGGAAAGTTCCAGAAAAAGTTTTGCTTAAAATGTATCAAGCTCTTTTGGATCTACCAATATCCTCGCTGACTTCAGCATATTTTTCTTCGGGTGCAAATAAAATTAAACTTGATGCTAAATCATTTCCAGACTATATTAAAAACAAATTGATTTGGACATAAACCCATGCACAAAGACTTGCTACGTAGAAATCTGAAGAAAGAGTTGGAAGACCTACATGATGTGGAAACTCAACTTCGATACGTTCAGTGTATTGTTCCAGATGCTTTTTTGGTAGAGGAGAAATTCAGTGATAAGAACAAACCATCTTCTATCTTTTGTTCTGGAAATTTAGGAAAGCTTTCTAATTTAGAGCTTCAGTTAGAGGGTTACGCCACTTATTTAACAATAAGTCCCAGGCTTATGATTGAATGTCCCGTATTTGAAAATAATAAGTTATACGTTTATCATCCAGATTTTAGTTTCAATGTTTTTAAATCGAGATCCAGAAAGACATTGTGGAATCATTTAGATATTAAGCTGAAGAATAATGGCTTCTCGGATGATTTCATTAAAAACTTTTATAAAGAAATCCTCGTACTTATCTCCAATCACAAAGAGGAGATGAAAGATATTAGAACAGATACTCTTCCCAACTACTTAAAAGAAAAGCTTATTATTCTGTAGAGGCTATATGAAAGTTCCAATGCATCTCACATTAGATAATCTCTGGTATCAAGTTCGTCATCCACTCTTTACCAATATCTGCCGCCAAATGGGGCAAGGCGTAGCCCATGGTAAGTTTTATCTAACTTGCCCCTGGTGGTGCCCCCTGTTCTTATGGCAGAGCGCTTTAAGCTCTATGAGAGAAAAGGGAGTCATCACTCCTTATGGAGATCAATGGAGATTCGGTTATTTAGGCTGTAGTAGAATTAAGTATTAATTTAGAGGTAGATTTCCCAAATATAGATATATAATACAATAATGTCTGATTTAAAAAAGCAAGTTCATATTACCATATTATGGGGTCTGCCGAGGTCTGGTAAGACTACTTTTGCTAATTCATTATTGAATTATAATATTATTAATATCGATGAGATTTGGCACGCTAATTTATTTTTAGATCGCAACCAAATTTTTGATAAAATAGGAATTGAGATTGATCATCAATTCCCAGGGAAAAGTGCGCATTTCGTCTTGGATGGATTGATTACCACCAACGAGCAGGCGTTAGCCCTCACCACTCAACTTAAGTCTATTCTTAAGAAATATGAAATAATTTTTCATTTAGCCTGGTGGAAAGAAGATAGACAGGCTTGTCTTATGAATGAAGTGTTAGCGACCGTAGCAGAGCATAAACCTTCTTCTAATATTCGAAATCAAATCTTTGAAGAGCCCAATCAATCCTTATTCGATTTCAACACAATTACTAATTTAGAGACCCCACATTTAACGGGATCTTTTCGATACTTCAAAAAGTATATACCCAATTTAACTTCGGAAATGAAACTAAAATCCATGGAGTGGTTGGGATATTCTTTCTCCGCCCATGAAGAAGAAGTCAATAGCTTTTCCTTTAAGACTCGCCCTTTTCACGAATTAGAGAATCTTTTACACATAATTTGCCCTAAATTATCGTTAGTAGATTATAAAGAGTTATATGAGAATTGTTGTGAAATCAGTGGTAGAGTAGAGGAATTAGATAATTCTAAAAAAATACATCACTTTTATATTTGTGATTTAGAGAAGTTATATATGAAATTGATGATTCGAAAGTTAATTTCTCTATGAAAAGAATTAAAGCACGCGCCAAATTAGTGGCGGAAATATGGGTAACAGGTTTTATGACAGTCATTGTCATGTTGATTGTTGGTTATGTTACGATGATGATTGTGCATCATTAAACATATTATTTTTAATTTAAAATTAAAGGAGTGAGTTATGCTTTCTGAAAAAGATAAGACGTTTGGTTGGCATGTGGTGAAGGGTTTTGGAGGGGTCTTTGTTGCCTATTGGGTAGTTTGTGCCCTGTTGAGCCTGGGATTTATTGGTTTGGTAGCTTATGTTTTGTTCCATTTTATTGCCAAGGCTTGGTGATGGATATTAAATATATTCTAATTATCAATTATCCAGGTAGAGAATTTTTAACAATTAATAACCTTCACTCTTCTTTTGAAAATGCCAGAAAAAAGATGAGAGAGGAAGTTAGAAGATTTCAGAAAAGTTTCCTGGATCGAGAATTTGAAATAGATGAAGTTCCATTGGATGAAGATTCATCCAATGGTTGTGTGCAAAAGCGTCATTATTTTGATACATCTGGCAAGCCCATGTGATTTTTTTATAAGGATTATTCAAATGTCTGACTGGTATCCCGCTGTAGTAAAGATTGAAAAGGTAGAGAAGCATCCCTTTGCAGATACCCTTTCCATAGCCTCTGTTATGACTAACTACCCAGTTGTCATTAAAACTGGGGAATATCAGGAGGGAGATCTTGTTAGCTATATCAATATTGATTCCGTGGTTCCCGATACTGCGGAGTTTTATTTCCTCTGTCCTCGAGCCTTTGAGCAATATGAAGATGAAGAGGGTGTGGTAAAGAACCGAGCCATTGGACCCAAGTATCCTCAGGGTGAAGTGCCTACCAAGTATCGTGTTATTAAAGCCAAGA
>JAOYMO020446729.1:0-18769 GCA_025802455.2 Iodosphaeria phyllophila | reverse complement strand
AGGGACCGTGGATTTCGAAATCGGACGCTTCTGGAGTCGTGAGCTTGCATTTGTTTGGCAGCAACCAACAACAACCCATCCAAACTCGAATGGAACAACAACCACAACCTCTACACCTCTTCTATCAATTGAGTCTGTGTTTCGAGTATCCTAAAATTCATGCCCCCTAAACTTGCGCATCTCAAACAGTTGGATGTAGGTGGAAAGTGAAAAGTGTGAGGCAGTTCCATTTAGTCGCTTTTCTCGTCCCCCAGACTGCTGTAAACCTGCAAACAGTACTTCGTACAGGAGGTTGCAAGGAGCTCAGAACTCAGCCGGCCAATCAGATTCGACCATGTGTGGGTACCTAAACTTCCCTTTGACTTTCACCATGGGAGCAAATCAAGTTTCCCAAAGCCGGAGGGAATTGAAGGGGCAAATAATTCGATGGAGAGGAGAAGGCCACCAGTGGGCGAGGAAGGAATCTGCAGAGCAAACTACAGAGAAAAAACTACGAGAGATGAAAGTTGGCCCACCACGTAACATCATGGCATCATGCCACATTGGATATGCCCTGCTTCGCCCCGTGTACTGTACTGTGGATTACAGGCGCGCAGGTTTACAATAGTCTAGAGAGTTAACGAGAAAAAGTGCACAAATTTCAAACCCAAATAGCAACGCTACCACAATGCCAACAACTATGGTTTCAATAGAATCTGTATCTGGAATCTATGAAATATGTATATACTTGATCACACCAGCTCGGAATAGTTGGATGCAGCTCTACTGTGGTAAATATGAGCAGCTTGCGTATCCAGTAGTACAGGCTTACAGGCTGTCTCTACTCCGTACTTGCACTTCGTATCTAAAGACTGACAGTCCGATTTGTAAATCCCTGGTCCTGTGGGTGCGTCCCTACATGGTCATTTTGGCCATTCTCTGGCTTTGCACTCGAATAGCTCCCACCTCGGAACGAAATCGGAAAATTCAGATTGCAAGAAATTATAGATAACTGCTCTAGCTATCTATGCATAATTTCCTCCTCGAAAAGTTGTGTGTTGGCAGAGTAGATACATTTCCCGCAAAGTATATGGTCAAATCGAGGCGAAGCGGGATGGGCCCGGGGTATAATTGTACCTCTTTTCGGATTTGCTATTGGACTCTGTCTGAGGCAATCATAAACCGGGCGGGCACGCTTCAAGGCCTCACATGGGCCTCGGTAGAAGATTCTTTATTACCAGCACAGACTGCAGCCATCAGCCTGAGTTGCTGCGACCCTTATCTCGGAAACCAGATCAGTCGCCCTGCAGTAGTTGATGTTGTCAGGTCATTCCGAACACCAGCTCGCACAGGCTTCGCTGCGGCGCCGAGAAGTCCACTCCGCACGTGTGCTCGTCTCGCATTAACCAATTGCCAACTCTCAAATCGTCCTGGATGATGGGCAGGACTGCAGCTATTGTTCCTAGCTTCTTACAGTACGGTACTGGATGGTGAACGATCATGTAAAGGAGTAATTCGAACAGCACCGATGTGGGTTGAAGGAGCATCAATACTTGAGTACTCTAGTAGTTGTGGCGGGCCGGATGGCCAGGGCTCTAAGCAATACCATATCCGACAGCCTAAGGGTGAACCCTAGGTATGGTACTAGATAGACATACTTCGGTTCATCACTCTTCATCACCTGAGCTTTCAGTCAATACGATCGACCTTTTGGGGCATTCATCATCACTGATATTGCTTTATTCCCATGTCCTGTTTTCTTCTTCAGATAGTGAGGTTCCGGCGGCACAATGGCAGCATCTCAGCCCGAGACATCCATACCTCATGGTACTTGCATGGAACTTCAGGATTCGTAATGTTCTTACCTTCGATAGTAGTTATGCTATTATGCCACACCAACGATGGTCTTCACTACAATCATTACACGTCCGTTGCACCGGTCTGATGTATAACGATAATACATGTACTGCCTGCGACTCATCCCAGACCGTGCCACGCACGAAGTTCTTAGGGCAGAATTGGGCCTCCTAATGGGCTACTACCGGTTTTTTTTCTCCGTGACTAGATTCTTCACGACAAACATAACCAGGTGACAATGGCTGCTTGAGTCTCCCAGCATGGCTACACGAGGAGCCTCGACGATACTGAGCATTCCATTCTATGAACATAAACAACCATCCTTAAAACAGCAGCCGTGACCGCCTACCGTTTGTCTGCCCCTGCAGCATTAGACTGGGCATTGACCCAAGAACGGAGGACGCCGATGAACCGTTCTCGAGCCGAGCTTGTAAACTTTCGGCAGACCGGTTCGTCGTGGCTTGCGCCAAAAGCTGGGGGACACTGACTATGACCGGATATGTAATTTTAGTTTTCCGTAGAAATTGCCTATTCTCTATTTTCTATCTTCATGGACAATCCATTTGAACAGTGAGCAGTCTCTAGCAGCAACCACCCGCGAACACGGATAACTATTCGATGCAGCGGTTTGGGGCATTGGCTGTAGTGGTGGCTTTCTCTCTCTAGGATGTAGTAATTACCCGTTCAATCCAGCATTCCGGTGACATCGGCAGATGGGTTTCGTTCCTGCTGGCAAGGATCGGATGTGCAAAAACGCTGTCCGGTTTAATACAAGTGATATCAGACTCAACAGCTACAGTATCCCAGCGAGCCAGACTTCTTCACGACAAAATGAGCATGAAAAGGCAGGCATGCGAAATTGAGATAGATGCAGCGTAGATGCAATTGAACCAACAAAACCCTGTCTATGGAGTGCATAAATGTATTTCCAGTCAGGCTTTCACACTCAACTCAATGTGAAGGAAACCAATGAACAAGGCCCTGTCAATTTTCCAAGACTGCGGCGTTGAATCGTGCTGAGGATGTTCAGGCTTATTGGTGAGAGCGATGAAGCGACGTTGTTTACCCCACACGCACTCCCCTGTTCAAGTGGTCTGCCATGTCTCTACAGTACCCGCATGTGCAGACATCGCCCCGAATGCTGGATTGAACGGGGTACTCGGTTTACCCAAAATACACTGGACGCGTACCTATCCACTGTGCCCGCTTCGCAATTGGTAAGAAGTCTAGTGGGCAGGTTCAATAGACCGATACACGTCCATTGTATTTCGGGTAGGCCGAGTACTTCTTTTTACTGTTCTCACTACCGGTACGAGATCGGCAGCTGGAAGGGAGTAGGTCACGGTACGCGGCATAGTGACGGGCAGCCACCTTAGAAATATCGAACTATTCGGGTTGGAAGAGGGGCAAGCTGATGGAAAAGACGGACCACCATATCCTCGAATAACGGCGACGCGTGGGCTCATGCGTGCACATGTACCGTACGACATATGTGTTGTTTGATTCGGTTTGTTGAAGGTGTCACTGGTGGATCAATCGTTGTAGAAATCTGGCAGCTTTAGCGAGAGATCGTCCTACCGATCCTGGAATTAGAGGAACAGGAACGTGGAGGGAAAAGAATCTCTTCGGCGGTCGGCGTGTCCGCCTCTCTTGCTTTCTTGGTAATCAATCACCTATCTTATATTAAGAACCGCGCATGAACTTGTGCCAATTGTTTTCTGACGTATCCGATTCTTTACTTTTCCTCGGGGAGTCTTGCATTTTGACCCGGTTGTGCGAATGTTATTGGAGAGAAATCCCCAGCTCGCTGTCTGTCACCCAAGGGGGTAGATGATATCCGCTGGTGGACCCACAGAAGTATCGCCAAAACAAAACATAAACGGATTTCCACAAAACTGAAGGAGCCATTTGCCCACCGGGAAAGAAATATCCGAGCCATCCAGTCTATTGTACAAGAGAACAATCGTCAAACTACAAAGAAGCGAGCGAGCATTATCGCCTTGTCAGGGGCTTGCCTTCATCCTATTATTCTTCTTCATCAAGTTCGGGCACATCCCATACCGGTAGGCTTTCCATGATTTCTATTCGTAAACCCCACAGTACAGCCAACGAATCTACGACAATTGGAAGATGAGACTACTTTAATTATCCTTCTCTGGAACTTATTGCTTGTGTTCTTTTTCATTGTCTTCATTGTTTCTTGTTCCAAGTCACCCTGGGGCAGCCGAGTCTTTGACCAGATTGACTTACCCCTCTCAGTCCCAAAGTCACAATGCCCCTGACTTACCATCCCTCTCCCAACCCTCTTACTCCACGCGCTGGCATTCTTCTTGTGCCTGGAGGTGGATATGGATGGGTTTCCATTGCACGGGAGGGCCGCGCTCCCTCATTGTGGCTCAATGCTCTTGGGTTTGATACCTGGATTCTCGAATATACGACGGTTTCGGAACCGACAACGACGGCACCAATCTACCCGAAACCCCTTGAGGACGGTCTGGCTGCTTTGAAGGAGATTCGTAAGTTAGGTACAGTCGACAAGTTGGGGATTTGGGGTTCGAGTGCCGGCGGACATCTGGCGGCTTGCCTGGCGACGGGATGGAGAAAGGAGGATGAGCAGGAGGAGCAGGAGGAGGGAGTGGAGCACGGGGTGGAGCACGCAGGTGCGACTGAAGATCTGGATTTTGGCAGAGAAAACACCGGGATAGATCAGGACGGGAGAAGGAACACAGAGACAAACGTCAACAGACAAGGCCCAGACAAGCAACAAATCAAAGGTGCCCGGAGCAAAGGAGGTGCAACTCCCTCTATCCCTGCGAATTCTTTGCCAGCCAAACCTACAACGAGCAAGGTGTTTCCCGGCAGCTCCGCCACTGGATCAACAGAATTACCACTTCGAGTCAAACCCGACCCTCTCGTCGATTTCGCTATCCTTGCATATCCTGTTATCACGCTCCATTTCCCCAACACACACTCGGGCTCGCGCCACAACCTCCTCGGATCGCAACCCAGCCCCGCCTTACTTGATCGCCTGTCGGCACACCGTCGTGTCGACGGTGACACCCCACCAACCTTCCTCTTCCACACTGCCAACGACCAGCCAGTGCCTGTAGCGAACAGCCTGCTCTTTGCCCAAGCCATGGCGGAAAACAAACGACCTTTTGAACTACTAATCCTACCGGACGGACCACATGGGGTCGGCATGGGCGACGACGAGGTGGCAAGAGGAACAAGGACGCGGGAGTGGATAGGGGTTTTAGGACGCTGGCTGCAGGATATCATGGGCAAGGACCTAAATCTTGGTAGGGACTTGCTCAGGTCGGAAGAGTTGAACATTAGAAGTGACGAAACTACAAACAACAACCTTACCGGCGGCATCAGGACGAGGCAGACAGGCAGGAGGACGGAGTTTAGCCGGGGGTCTGACAGAGATAGTGCCAGTTGCAGTGGCAGCGGTAGTGGCAGTGATACTAGCGACAGTGATCCCGAGGACGAAGAAGTAGAAGATGGGGTCGCGCAGCGTGGCTGGCCAGACAAATCGACAAACGGAGGAAACAAGGGCGAGAACCGTAATAAAGGTTTGGCACGTGTTAAGGGATAATTAGCCCAATGTGTCTCCATTTCTTCAAGTTAAGCCACCTTGCCCGACGTTTTGTTAGTGACTCTACCAATTAATTTTACGTTTGACTTCTTCATTTGACTCAAAGAAACCCTGCATGTCTTGTCCAAGGTTCTCCCAACACATAGGCGATACGCAACCGTTAAGATTAGTCTTGAGTCTCAACACCCCCAGAACTTTTGGCGCAATAGAAAACCAGGGCGCAAAAGAAACGGACCATACAATGTCAATTGCAGGTTCGGTCCCCCGGTCCGGCACCGTGAGCTGATACGGCGCAGCCCCCAAAAGGGGCCTATTGGATTCAAGTCGTTCGCACTTGGGTATTTTGGGAAATCGTACAATTAATAGTAGCCCTTGGAATAGATGCGTTATTTCTGGGTCTTTGGTCGAACGGATAAATAGATGGCAACGAGCAGCGCATTCAATAGTTAGTTAGTTAGATCAATCAATTCATCGGTTTCCATCCGCAAATCTGACAAAAAACACCACGTTCTTTTATCATGCTCACAACAACACGCCTGGTCTCATCCTCTATCAGTACTCCTAATGAAACTGGATGATATACATTTAAAATACATGCTGGTGATATATGCCAGAACGACATATGTTCAAAGAAAAAAGCAGACAGTAACTGTTGGTTCCACAATCTGTACGTACGTACGGGTTGCGAATGCGTTGAACGGAAGAAGAAGAAAAAGATCTAGAAGAAGATCTAGAAGAAGACATATAATTACATTGGAACCCCTTTTTTCTTCCAACATCGTGGTCCTCCCAAGCATCCGCCAAGTAGCCTTGGACGCACTCACCAGGCGACCAATAGGCTGCAGCAACACAACCAGTCGTGCAACAATGTCCACATATACCCTCATATATCATGGATAAGAGCCAGTCTTTCTTGTTTGTCAATGCATCCTTCCTCGTATTGGTCCTGCCCGCATCTTCAAGCTCTCATCACCAGTCCGGCGGTCAGATCTCAAAGCCCCGTGGTCGGATAAGTCCTGCCCGCCAGCTCCTGGTGGGTAGGGCTTATATGATCGGCCGGAACAGAGGTCTTTACTAGTTCCGGGATGACCGGAACTCAATGAGTATTTCCCTGATACTTTTATCAACCATATCAACCATATCATCATCGACCACAAATTGATCCTCTGATTTTACCTTATATCTAGGGTCACCTTCGTTGTACTCTACGATAATCCCGCCAAAATCTTGCACGTTCTCTGGATCCTTGACAAGGGACTCGGGGGCAACCTTGCTCCTCATTTGTCTCACTCTATCTAAGAGAGTATACCGTGACTCCGAGTAGTGAGCCTTTAATGCCTCGACGAACTTCGTGTAGAATAGCACTCGGGACTCCGGTCACGCAGATTAGAGTTTTTTTAAGTAGATGAAATCGACGTTAGTTAACTAAAAGACTATCGTGGCCCATTGGGCCCCAATCTACTGTATACTACACAGTAATATCTACTGTAAAGAGTCATCTTTACTCGCGTATATTACATAAACAGCCTTTGGATTAGGTAATCCAGGAAGCACACTGTATTATGTGTTGGTGCGTCACAAATCATGTACTATGTAGATGCATGCTTTGGTATGCCCACCAAAGCATGCTGAATCAATCAAGTATCACCATCACCAGTTATCGCATTTGCAATTCGTTTCGTCTTTCCGATAGACACAGCCCATCCAACGCCCACAATGTGAGATTTTCGAGTGCTCAAGGATGTAAGACAGGGATTCCTGCCGAAGTGCGACGGGGAATGCCTGTCAAGATCGTGGAAAAAATCACTCATCTCGACCGACGACACACCCTCACCATATCCTGGCTGTAACCCTGCTGTGGCTCCATCTTTACTTCCACATTGGAAGCCTCAGCCGACGAACAGTGAATCACACTGAATCTCACTTTGCATTAGAGTGTGTTCTACCCCCCCCAGATTGGAGTCTGGAAAAGATACCTCTGCTAGCGGCGGAAGGTCTGTTGTGGCTTGCGATTGTACCCTTGGCAGACGTTTTTGAAGGCAAATGGGTGAGTAACTGCGATCAAGCTAAGGTTCTACACCATCCTCCAAAAGGGTGTTTTCCCGTAGTGTGACATTGCAGTTCAAAGGGACGGCACAAAGTTGGATTTCGATGTTGTAGCACCCTGGTCCAGCTGGAAAGCCTCTCGTGCCACAATGATAATCATTGCTTACAGAAGCGAATTACTTGCTTTTTTTGGGGGGGGGGGGGTAGTTCCGTCGAGATTTCTAGATCGCTGCTCAGAGCAGCGATCCAGAAACCTCGACGGAACTGCCATCCCCTTGGCCGTGTAAAGTGGTTGCCCGGGGTGGCATGGGCCAGCTACCATCAGAGTGCCCGAGTAGTAGGACTGTACCGACGTTGAAGCAAGTACGGTCTCAGTATCTTTGCTCATCTCGGCCATTTTCAACCGCTTTTTTGCTTTGCACATGAATAACTTGCATCGTAGGACAATAATTGAAATTCAGCTTGAACAGTGTTGTGAGTATCTCTCTTGTCACTTGATGCATCTAATTTTTATTTAGGAAGAGCTGTGTTTCCATGGAAGAGTTCCAGATTCCCCAAGGGATTTGATCCACCTGGATTGTCACATCTAGTTCTCTTTGGGCATTCTAACCCACTTTCGCCCCCTTCTGTTAACTTCGCACTATAATAACTTGCAGTTCCTGACGAAATCTAAAGACATAATTGCATGAGATTGTAATTATCTCTCTAGACTATTGATGCATTCAAATTTTGTTCATAAATTCTGTCTTTAAGCAAGATGGCCCCTGTATTGCCGGAAGTTCTGTACAAGTCACCAGGCCTGCATGTAGCGAGCTCGCCACCCCGATGGTCCGAACTAATGTTAATTGGAGAAAATCTGGGGCGGACCCCGGGCGACCACTTTACACGGCCAAGGGGATATGCACGTCGTGCCGCCCCACGGCACAGGAGGAGTAAAAGCACTTGATTGGATAGCAATGATTTTCTCGGCTTCATGTTTGATTCATGTTTGAAGAAACATGAAAACTGAAAACAAAATGATGATTCCAATCCTCGCCCCTGATATTCTGCTAAAGTACCAGCTCTGATGCCCCACTACTTCCCTTTGTACCCACCCAAAATGGGCTTAGCTGTTGATGATTTCTCAAGCAAGCAACTGCCACCATCAGTCCAAATCCGCTATCAGGTACTTCCCTGGACTTCTTGGCAACTTTTCACCAAAGCAAATCTGGGGCATATAACACACCCTTGCTTTTCCCGACACCACACCACTCCTCACCGTTGACAGCATCTTGCCGCAACCAGCCTGATGCTTTTATC
This sequence comes from Iodosphaeria phyllophila, assembly GCA_025802455.2. Lineage (NCBI taxonomy): Eukaryota > Fungi > Ascomycota > Sordariomycetes > Amphisphaeriales > Iodosphaeriaceae > Iodosphaeria > Iodosphaeria phyllophila. Next base: position 9,990 of record JAOYMO020446729.1, on the reverse strand, counting down.
TAACTGTAAACCTTTTCTACAGAAAGACAATGTATGTGCCTGAGCTTGAATACGTGAATTGACACCAAACTGCCAATGCAGTGGAAACGACATAGACTTATCACCAAATACTAACCAGTCGCGCATCCTCATCAAGAATCCGCACCTGGATTGTGATCACAATGAATGAAAATGAGTGTGCTGTACCAACTCCGCATCACGCTCATTGGAGTAAAGACCGAATAGTTAGCCATCAATTGCAACGGCTACACTACTGCGCATTCCCACTTCTATCTTCGCAGGGAGAATCGGAGTATCTTGAGCCGTTGGCCAGTGTCTTCACCATACTTTGCTTTCTATGCCGGGGGACAAAGCGTCGGAAGAACAGAGGGATTATCACATCTTCCCAAGCGATCATCCGCTCTATCCTACTCCCATCCATCCCCCACCTCAATAATCCTGCCACAGATCCTTCCGATACCCCTCCGTGAGCCGCTCATCCATGCCGTATAATTCCTGCCAGCCCGTGAACCCGCGATCAAGAACATACACCGTCTGCTTCTTCCCCGCGCCTTCCACAGCGGGGCTGAGGTCCCGCTGCCTCAGATACTGCAATGCGGCGCCGGGCCCTCGCTGCTGGCTCAGCGCGCAGTGGAAAACGACCACGTCTGTGTCGCGCAGTTGGCGCAGCAGGGTCGGCATGGTGGCGTCGAGACTGCGGGAGGGGAAGTGCTGGGAGCTGCAGATGTGGCCGCCGATATGATCTGAGATTTGATTTAAGCTATATGCTCGAGATATCTTGTTTGTTTTTGGATCTGGTGGATTGGGTTGGTGCATGGGATTGCAATAAGGGGGGGAGGGGGAGTAGAGGACGTAGAGAAAAAGAGTCAGTCTATGAAAGACGATGGACTGGAAGAGGACATAATTCCAACATGAAGCTTATAGCAAACGATGACCTGGCTAGTTCTCAGCCGACCTCTCCCTCGCCATGTTCATCCCGATCACGATGCACGTTGTATTCCGCACCCAGCACGATCCATCCAATTAATCCAATTAGAAAAACACCAATACGATCAATACTTACCATCATCTCTCACATCAATGATAGCTAAGGAAGGTCTTCCTGGTTCCGCCTCGATGCTTGAACCCTCCACAGCTTCCGCTGTAGTTGGTTTTGAGCTTGATTCTGTACCGATAGCTGTTGACCTGGCAAGAAGCATTTCGGCTAGCTTGGGCGCGGTGATGCGCTGTAGCGTTGCTATTGTGGCCATCACTGGGTTCTGGAATAACCCGGGATGAGATGAGGTGGGATGTGGGGCCAGTAACGCGCAGCGGGGTGGGCTTGGGAGAACGATGTGCGCAGTCAGACGGGGATTGATTTTTGTGAAGGCACCGGTTAAGAAGAGTTCACACCGTCCCTTGGGGATGATACACTTACGACAGTGTAGATGAGATGTCTGTTGTGAGAAATCACGAATACATCCTGTGGGAGAGGACGCAAGTACTGTTGAATACCTTCCAAGTGCATGTTGAAATGCGATAGATGCATAGTGTCACATAACTCAATGTCATCCACCACGACACCAGCAAACTTTTTTCGTTTTCCGTCACATACCGGTGGTCAAACGCCAAGCATAATTTTAGCAATGATAAACGGAACACCATTCACGCAAGTCGCTTGAACTTGCAAGCAAACAAGCAGGCAAGCTATCTATCATAGTATGTAAAGGAACAAAAAAAAAAAAAAAAAAAAAGGAAATGCAACCAACTCCACGCCACAGCGCCGTTCACCTGTCTCATGGAGATCATGGTCCCAGCCCCTTCCATTCCTAAGCCGATCTCCTCGAACTAAAAATCGAGGGCAAAGAAGAGTGTGCTTTCCTCTTGCGACTCTTATCGGCTGCAACCCAATGATATGCTTGCCTGACCCATACTCCTGCTGCCTGTGTCCACGGGCGTTATCTCAGAATGAGGCCATCAGGACGACACTCATTAACCAGATCCCCCTCGCAGTACCAATATCCGCCACTGCTGCTATCACGAAAACAGTCCTTGACACCTTCTCTTTACCATATCCATGCGTTCTATGCCCACCGGGAGAGTGAGTCCTAATAAAACAAGGCTGAAAAGATTAACGCTGCCCGTAGCTATGCTTGAGGGTTTACGGCCACATTCCGTCCCACATGAACAACCACTGGTCCCAGTATTGCTCGTAGGAACCGACCAGATAACTGAGCCCATCACCCTCGGTGCCCGTTTTGTAGGGCCTAGTGTACAACCCGCCGGTCTTGAGATGCCTCTTCATGGCCATGTAGACGGAGAAACTGCTAGGCATGGAACCGGTGAAGTATTTGCTCTCGAGAAGCACGGTGAAGTCGACGAGGCCTTGCTGGTCCCAGGTGAGATCGTTCAACATCTTGAGGTCCGCGTCGTTGAGCAGCTGAAGCTTGGTGACGACCTTCATACCTGACTTCTCCAGGGCCTCCTGCTCGAACTTGCGGGCCTCGGTTGCGTTGCCAGTGGCGAGATAGCCGGCAGTGAAGTTGCGGTCGCCGGCTCGACTAATGTAGGCGGGTGCTTGCTTGGTATAGGTAGGCCAGAAAGACAAGATATCCTCCTCTGTCCTCAAGTGGATGCCCATGTAATCACCGTTGGTCATGCCATGGGCTTTCGCGAACTCTCGCATCTTGGCGGCGGCTCGTTTCCCCAGGGCTAAGATGTCTTTGTTGAACCGGAGAATACCACCGAAAGTGGCAAAGAACTCGGGACCATCGCGGTAGACAGGCCAGTCCCATAGCACACCCCAGGTGAAGCGAATCAGGCGTGGCGTTTTCTTAGAAGGCGACTGGCCATGTTTCGGTTCTCTCAACCAAGCGCGGAAGGCCCTACCAAAACGGTCCGTGTGTCGATTCTGGTCTTTCCAATCACAGCCCTTGCGACTGCCATAGTCCTTGGGAGTAATCTCCTCGATCTTGGGCAAGGTGGTTCCTTGTGGGATTGCGTGAGGAATGTCTGTTGGTTCTTGATACATTGTGATATGTGGACAGTTCTCCTTGAAGATGGTCTTGAAATGCTGCTCGTCGAACATATAGGAGAAAGGCAGGTAGCTCGTGAAAAGGTCTTCGAGGTTTGTCTCGTTTCGCTTACGGATCTTGGGCACGACCAGTCCCGTGGCGCCGGCTTCGAGAGCGTATCTGATGCATGTATGAATGTAATTGCGTACGTTGCCTATCCCGCCTGAGTTGTTGTCGCAGATAAAAACCAGACCTTCCACTCGCTCCGCCTCATCGCACACTCGTTTTAGCGGCCACCCGATGAAGGGCGCGTCGGCTTTGGATAAATCAATGCCTCCAGCGTTAGGCGGGTCCATACCAGATGCTGGACCGCTGGGTATCGTGTCGCTCTTCGCCCCATTGTCATTTCTGTCGTTGCCGTCGCTGATATTGGGAATTTCCACGGGTTGGTTGGGCTTCGATGTTGCCTTTGGGGGCCACTGTTTTGCCATGCTGTCCACATTACCGCTATTGTGCTGCTCAACCCATTGTGAAAGCGGCTGTGGCACTCGTAGTGTCCACACAAGTAGTAATAGGAGAACGCAGCCTGTGGGAACGAAGATGTTTCGTCTCGACATCAGGCCCGCCGCTACGCTCTGCGGTAACAGATTCATGATGGACATTTTGGAGGTGCGCCGGCCTCGACGTGCGCCGGGCTTTTTTGCTTGCTGTACGGTAGGTACCCAGCGCGTCACCAGATTGTAACTGGAGTGCCCGAGCCAGTTTGAAAAACCGTATGAGACGAAGTGATGGATCTGCGCAGGGAATGGTTGCGCAGAAGAGTCGCGTGCCGCACACCTGGGTAACCGGTGTCAATGACGCCAGGTTTCATGCCACCCTGGCCTGTACAGCAAGCGCGATTGCGCGAGGCAAGAAAAATAGTCACACAGTAAAGAGACGTGCTCGCTCGATGTCTCTGGCAAGCCCCGTGTCTTATCGTTATTGACGCTGTTCTGCTGTACGTACATCTTGATCTGTCTTTTCTACCTGATCATGCCCATCCCTTACCAATGCAGCCATTTTTTCCCCTTAAAGAAATAAACCGGATCTACCGGTAAACCTGTCGCACTAAATGGCCCTGAGACGCTCGGACACTCGCTTTGGTTTACCGGTACACAGCGAGCAACAGATTGGCTTCCAGACACTTTGGAAGAACAAGGGCGCATGGAGCTGGAACTGATCCAACTCTTGGCACTCCGCTCGACGGAGTCCGCTGATCTGCGCTGAAAAGGAGCCTGGCTACTGGTGGGGAACTTTTTAGGGAGTCAGGGAGTCGGGAATTCAGCAATGACCGAGAATCCCTCACCGCATAAGCTGAATGGCGAGCTGGAGATTCAATTCTCTTCGAATCAATTTGATGTTTCGGCTGATAAGGTACTGGTACTCGTTTTGCCCGGAACACTTTGACAATATAACGCCATGTTTACTTATCTATCCGCTGATTAACGGCCGGAGAGAAGTGTACGTAGTGGCATCTTGTCAAAGCATTTTGAGCGAACTGAGTATGGTCGACCCTAGAAATTGCCTCGTCGCCCCACCTTTCCGTCCAGGCCCCTACGGCACCCCGATCTCTCTGAAAGTACAGTATTTCCGAGACACCTTTCGGCACCTTTGGTATCCCCTTTTGCGAGGAAGGTTCATCCCAAAAGATGCTGAAAAGGGCATCTACTGAGAATCATTTCGCAGAGATGGAGGCACCCACTGTACGGTACGGCCCTGAACCTCCTGCCGGTAGGTATTGTGGTTGCAGGGCGAGTAATTGCTCCCATGCTCTGTACCCATGAGGTTCGGACTCCCCCCCCCTGCACTACACAACAAAGAAATCTCTTCCCAAGCACACAAGAAGACCATCCTTGCCCTTTATCATCATCGCCAACACCTAATCCACACGGCCATCCAACAAAGCAACTCTACAAGAAGCAAAACAAGACCATTCGCAGTGCGTCTGTACCTGGGAAGAGAAAAAAAAAAAAATACAGTGCAGGGGGGTCTTCGCCCCTGCAGAGCATAAGGGTATTGAACACACAGTAGCCCTAGCTATGACCGCAGCAGACAATGCAAAGCCCTTTTATGCTATGTGCATAACTAAAAACCACAAAAAACCAAATTGTCTGCTCTTAAGGAGGTTCAATGCCGCAGGAGCCCGAATGGAAGGATTCCGATACCCGCCGGACACGTGAGGCAATGGAGGCGTGTTCCGTGATCCACGACTCACTACCTCCTACCAAAGAACCGATTGGGACATGCCCAGAGCCAAGGAGGAGAGCCCCCTCCATCGGAATGTCATGATGGCCCTGGTTTACTCACCCACGCATACATACCGTTACACACCGAGAGGACTTGAAGCATACAGAGCAGCCTGGCGCTACAGTAAATCTTGTATTTCCACAGAGAAAAGTCAACGCTCAATACTACATATTCCTCGCGAGCTTCCACCGTACAGAGTAACACAGCCTTGGTAGGTATCAGCTCATCAGCGTGGCCATCTCATGCCTTACCTATCCACCCGCTGTGGATGAAAAAGTCAAAAATCCTCCCCCCTTTCTGGCTATCAAGACGACAAATCTCTTTGACTTGCTTCTTCTTCAACGTGCCATTTGCCTTCAGGGCCTCTTTCAGCACCTGCTCCTTGATCATTAGGTACGGCTTCGGCTGTATCCGTGACACGCGGCACAGCTCAATCTCTTCGGGGGTCAGGAGTTGGAGGTCTGGCGCGTTGTCGTAGGTCAGGTGCAGTGGCGCGACGCCTGGTATGGGTTGCGGGACGAATCTTTGCCGCGCAATGGTTCCGTTTGTGGTGTTGGTGGAACTGCCGTTCATAATCACGCCGGTCATGGCATCACCGTTAGGGGTACTGTTGGCATAGTCGGCTCCCGATGATGACCCTTCCCCGTTTAGGCCGTCGACCGAACTGTCCTGGACAGTGAGGCTCGGTGCCGATCTTATGGGTAGTTCCGGAGCAACCAGAAGTGCGGCTCCGCTCGGCGGTTCGGGCTGTGCAGGCTGCTTGGATCGCTGGGCCGTAGCCAGGCGTTCCCGATCCATGGAGCCCATGGGAACGGACTTTTGAATACGAGCTGCCTTCTCTTGCTCGTACTTCTCTCCGCTTCGAAGATCGCCGATATGTAACGAGCGCCATTCTTGTAGTTGTGTGATGGCTAGTCGCATATTGTGTTCGTCGACGAGCCCCTGGCAGAAGCTGTCGAAATCGTTATGATTCATAAATCTGGCGAATGGTTTGGCCTTGTTGAGGAGATCGCGCTCCTCTTTGGTCCTTCTCTTTTCGAGCTTGCTGTTTTCTCTGTAGTCTAGTAGGTTATGTTCAAAAATAATTTTCTTTCGCTGAACTCGTTGTGTCAGGCGGGCATTGTAGATATCCATGACCGTTAACTTGAGGTCCATCTCGGGTTCCAGTTCGTCTGTCCTTGGATTGATGCCGTCGCCGGGATCGAACTGCATGAGCTGGACCGCTTCCTCTGCCTCGTTGGCATACTCGGTCTCGAATTCCAAGCGGCCGGGCATGTAGCCTTGAATCTCGTGGCAAGAGGGAACACTGGCAGTGGGCTTGGTCTTAGGCGGCAGCGGCGCAGCATTCTTCTGAGCCTCGCGGCGCTCTTCGATCCGTCGTTTCTTTCGGGCCTGGAACTCCTCTCGCGATATTTCCTGGGCCAGTGACATGTCTTGGGGTCGACATCGTTCCGGGAGGGGAAACTTGGACGATTCAATATATGTCTTGATGTAATGGTCGCGTACTTCGTCTTTATTTCGGTACCCACCAATGTGTTCCGAAATGTCTGCCCATGACCCTACCCCGTAGATTTCGCAGCCCTCCAGTAGCAACAGTTCCTCGTCCGCACCCCATTCTGCATCGAAAATGGGGAATGAATTCTGCTCGATCACGCGGTACGGATGTGTTGCGGGTTGGTGATTGCCGCTACTTTCGCCTTTGAAGAAACAGGGAACGCAGAGATCGTACTCGTGGCAAGCGCTGTGGGCGCATTGTATGCGCACCTGTTGCACAAGATCTTGTCAATCCACCGGTACGCTACGCAACTATATCCACTCTAAACGCCCGTCGCGATGTACCAGAGGGGGGAAAGGAGGGAGGGAGGGAGAAATTCAAGCTTCAAGATATCAATGCCTTACTGACCGTTGATGTGATGTCAGCGGAGCAAACATCGCAATGATACTTCACTCCACCTTCACCACCTCTCGTGGCGGTTTTCTTGCGGATAACCCCCATCCCTCCTTAGCGCGGCGCGCAGACTTCAGGCGATTGCAATCTGATGCTGACGCGCCGTGGGGCAATTGCGCCGGCTAATGGAGGGCGCGAACCACTGAACAATGTAATTAGGGCGCACTATCGATGTTGGAGAAAATTGCAATTACTATTAGACACCTCGTTATCACATCGCGCGTTTACTTGTCAGCATATGGGAATGGTGACCTGACATGCAGTCATTGGGACACAGCTTCCGTGCTCCCCCGTTTTCCAAAGCCCACTTATGTAATCATCGGTCAAGGCAGCGGCCAGGAACGGGGATCTTGCTGCCCCTCGCAAGCAATGTGCGGGGCAGAAACATGTGCGGCTCTCTACGGTGCCGACTCTGGGGCATCTTGGAGGGGTCTGAATCACTGATGGGTCAGGGCAGCTCGCGCAGGAGTGAGAACCTCTAACATTCACATCCAACAGAATCAATACTGGTAACTACTCCGTAGTGTGCTGCGTAATATCGTCATCGAACAGGCCAAGGCTTGAAGTTGGGATTTGGTATGATACTTTATTGCAAGCCCGTAGAGGGAAGATGCACAAACTGAAAGTTGAAGACGACTGTTTCTTTCAACAAATTATGACTTCAAATTTGTCTGTCATCTATCATATCTTGATATCATAGTACTCGGGCCATTCTTCTGGATGACCATATCAGGCACAGATTGAATAGTCTCTCTATTATGAAAAGTCTACGGATTTTTATTCATCTGGTTGACCGCGGCTCTCATAAACTTGTTGAAGTCGGAGATTTCTATTGATCATTCTACGATCGGCGTGGAGAGCATGCGAGCATTTGTTTGCTTTACACACCTCCCCCTCAGAGACAGAAATTCCGGTTCCGCACAGCAATGCGATAACATGAGAGAAGCAAAGTCCTTAAGATCCCACTTGTCATGGGTCCGGTGTTACCGAAAGAATCCTCCAAGCGAACAAGGTTTCTCTGACTTCGGACACATCGTTACCCCAGCACACGCCGCGGCATCGTGGAGTCGTGAGCAGAAGTGGGGCTAGTTGCAACACATGCTCCCAAGCCCCGCCGCGATTGACCCGATGATGCAAAGCAACATCCTCGGCAGCGCTGAGGGCTGAGGACTATCACCAGCTTGCGACATGTCGGATCGTCATCGTAACGTTACCGTTCTTCGTTCTTTCTCTTGCTTCAATATGCATTCTATGAGTTGTGCCTTTTGAGCGTTTCTCATTTTTCCTTTCGGCTGCGGTGGTTTTCCTGCGAACAGCGGATCTTGGCGTCAACTGCTTGATATCATCACCGGCACTTCCGACAAGCAGAAGCAAGAAATCGCGAATCTTTCTGTGATGCCGGACCACATTCTCAACGACATCTCTCACCGTCGATACAACCCGCTTCGAGGCTCCTGGCTTCTCGTCTCGCCCCACCGGACGAAGCGGCCATGGCAGTAAGTGCCTCCTCGCCTTCGAACGTGCAAAAGAAATCAGTGGGGGGACTGACACACTCTGTGAAGAGGCCAACAGGAAGAACCTGGGGTTAACAAGCTCCCCGAATATGACGCAAAGGTGCGTTATCTAGCACTATGAGCGAGCCTCGTTTTCAAAACAAAACAAAAAAAAGAAGCGTAGGACTCACCACGGTTACAAAAAAAGTGCTACCTATGCCCGCGCAACTCTCGCGCCGGAGGAGACAAGAACCCAGATTATACACAAACGTTCGTGTTCGTCAACGATTACAGTTCTGTCAAGGAGCAGCAGGAGGACTACCAGCCCGAGATTTCTGGAGATGGTACGGCCCCTTTCAATTCCCCACGGAGTCTGAAACAAAGGGCATTTCCAATTTGTACAAATTTGGTTAATACACACAGATCTCTCATCGTTACTCCTACGGGCCGAGGGCGTTAAAGGCAAATGCTTCGTTCTAACCTTCTCATGCAAACACCACCTCACGCTAGCCGACATGTCCGCAATCGAGATCCTGCCCACTATCGAGACCTGGACGCGTATATACGCCCGGTACCTTTCTCCAACGAACCGCCTCTCCGAAGTAGCAAGCCAGCTCGACTTGGTCCAGACCGAAGCGCCCCCAGAGAGCCTAGTCCCCGCACCAACCGAACAACTCCGTTACATGCAGATCTTCGAGAACAAAGGCGCAGCCATGGGCTGCTCTAACCCTCACCCGCACTGCCAGATGTGGACCACAAGCTCGCTCCCTGAGGAACCCGCGGCCGAAATCATGCAAATGACCAAATACCGGGCGGAGCATGGCGGCCGCCACTTGTTGAGTGACTATGTGCAGTTAGAGATGCAAAAGGAAGAGCGCATCGTTTTTCAAAACGAGGGTTTCCTGGTGGTGTGTCCATGGTGGGCCGTTTGGCCTTTTGAGACTATGATCATAGCAAAGCGCCACGTGCGAGGTCTCGTCGACTTGACGGCCGCGGAGAGGCTACAGTTTGCCGGAGCCATACACGAGGTGACGCGGCGCTACGACAATCTGTTCGAGACAAGCTTCCCCTACAGCTCGGGTGTACACCAGGCGCCGCTGGAGGGGACTGAGGAGGAGATGGAAAGCAGCTGGCTCCACATGCATTTCTATCCGCCGCTGCTGCGTTCCGCCACGGTGCGCAAGTTCCTGGTCCTGGTCCCCACCTATCATCAATTAGCATGTAAGGTGTGACTTTACCAGTAGAGCAAGAATCTTACCAGATATCATTC
>JAOYMO020446648.1:0-18778 GCA_025802455.2 Iodosphaeria phyllophila | reverse complement strand
GTCGTCGCCAGCACCGAGATCGGACGGTCAGCCAAGGCGGTGAGAGCAGGCCTGATGAGCTCGGTCGGATCGGTGTTGAACGTGCAGCCGAGATTTGCCATCACAGCTCAGCGGAGGTGATCTGGATGGCGATATCTATCACATCATTTGGGATCCAAAGGCTGTCCAGAAATTCCAGAATTCTCACCCCGCCGATTACCCCCGCATTGCGCCCCTGGACATTGGTCGGAAGGTTGAGAAGGAGGATATGAGTAATTTCTTCGTTCAGTTCATGGCTACTGATAAGCTTGGGATGTTGTCGAATAAACACATCATCTTGGCCGACCAGAGGCCCACAGGAACTCTAGATCCAGGTACGCAATGTCCTTCCCAGCCTTGGAGTTCAAATGCTAACCAGTTGGGGGTGCGTAGACTATATTCTACTCGCAGAGATGGCTTCGACCGCAGTGGACTACTCCAAGACCGGAAGACCGGTCGATGTATCCCTGCTAAGAAACATCAAGATGAACAAATTTCGCCTGGACTTGTAAGTAGGGTTCGAAAGTAGCACTGTCGGTTCTTCCCTCTTAGAGGTTTCTAGTACTAATCGTGATCCAGCCTCGCACCAGCGCCCCCCACACGCATATTGGATAACTTCAATGAAATACTACTCGATCCACCTGCTGCTCCGGGAGACGAGGACGAAAACGAAGATCTCGGTCGCAGTCAGCCTATGTACTATCTGTCCGACAAGATTATTGGCAAGCTATATCGGGCAATAGTAAGGAAAACCTTCATACCTTCATGCCTCTTCTTATTCTGCGTAGAACGCGAACCCCAGCTCTCCATGTCAAATCGATGATTCTTGATCTTCTTTTACCGAAACTACCTTTTGCAGCAGAAAGGTCTGTTAAAGACTAAACCATGCTCCAGGACGAGAAAAAGATATGGCACGAGAGCGTTCAGATCAACCGTAAAAGCGATGCTATGAAAGTCTGGGACACCCTGATCAGACATGTGAACCGGAAAGCAGCCAGAACGGTGGGGCTTGGGACGATTAAATGGAACTCCCGTGTTGAAGAAGCATGGGACATTCACGACTAGTCTGTGTTTCCTTCTCCCTCCATTACTCTCAATACGAACAACGACCAAAGGTACTGGCTAACTATCTCTATAGCTACTATGAGGCCATGCGCGGCAATATGCACGACTACTCCAAGCACGCCACCCGCCCCATCACCGAGCTCAAAGTCTTTACGGGGGCCACCTTCAATAAATCAGGCGCGCAAACCCATCGTCAGCGCGACCGCTCCATCCAGCTCAAAGACGAGTTTCACCGACTGGCCGCCTCATCAGCAGCCATGATCCGCCAACGCAACATGAGAGAGATTTCCGAGGAGATCTTCGCCATGAACGAGGATGATGATGACGACGACGACGACGACAAGACGACCAACGCGTCTGTGGATGGCGGGGCATCTCTGGCAACGAAAAATAAAGCCGGTCTAGAACTCAGCCGGGCCTGTGTATTTGTCGGCTGCTCGAAGGACAAGGATAGTCCTCACATTTCCACAGCGGAATGGGGCCGCTTGGCTGATGTCGAGTTGTGTGGTTTCAGGGTTGTGGCGGCATGCTGTGTGATAAAAGAGCTGGATCTGGCTTTGAGGTTGGCCGAAGAGCGGTATGCTGATATCGCAGATGTTGTATCCTCGCTGCCGCCGAACTTGCGGAATGCTGTGATGAGGTCTGGGTTGAAGTTTTAGTCACGAGGCCAGATATGTGGGGGAAACAAGTCAAACTACCGTTGAGCTAGTAGATACGTGTGGTATGAGCTTATTCAGGCGAATCTGTACGATACAACCACCTAGAAGGGGGAATACAGTCGCATTGTGACTACACAAGTTTTGAAGGCGATCCAATTTCATGAAGAATTGAGAGTCCTAAACTTGGTTGGGGGCTTGTCTCGGACTTGCCAATTCCTACCAGCATTGCAACCTAGATTCCAAGAGTGATACGCCATAGTTTAGACGATCAATGAGAAGCTAAACTTGACGAAGATGGATGAGCTGTTGTTGATGCGACGTGAAGGAACGTTTTTCATGACTTTCTCATATGCACTCAAGCATCCGATGCGAGTCTTCGTGTTGTCATGAATAATTTCCGTTACCATCAAGCTCACAAGCTACAGGATCGATATGATATGGCAGCTTTCAAATTTTTTTCAGTATTCGCTTCAATTTGGTTGTCACGTTTTGCAACATCACGATGATGTCGTGTTCCGTCCGGGGAAACATGCAAGGCACCGGCCGAAAACGTTAAAGGAGCAGCGCCCAGGATCGGTTATTAGCGGTGAATCCGAACCTCGGCCCACCGCTGCGGCGGCTAGCCGATGCCACTTGCCAACCTCGTTGGTGATGGGTCGGGTGTTGACTTGCTTATCTCCGGACCATCCCGCCCCTGGTGATACCAGAACGCGGTGGCTGGCTTCCTAGTGACGCGGCACAGATTCAATTCAAGAAACCACTTCCTCCTCTCCCATCTGACCGTCTGTCAACGAGCCTCACCGTCATCCTATCTCCAAGCAGAACTTCACTTCACCCTAGCTCAACACCCCAAACCATATCTTCACAATGACGCAGCACACCGAGGAATTCCGCCGCCAATGCATGCCCAAGAAGAGTGTTGGTCAATTCCGGGCCAATAGCTCCATGGCTGAAGCGACCGCAAACGGGACCGCGAATCTCCCTTCACGTCGATTGAGCATGCTCGAGAGGATCCTACACCACCCCGTGCCAATCAACCCGTTGACCAGCAAGGCGCGCAAGGCGCTGATCGTAGGCGATCTCGAGGGCGCGAGCAACCTAAAGCTCTGCGGCGAATGCTCGATCGGCCTGGGACTGCAGTCGTGCGGAGAAGTTGTGCGACCCGATCGATGTGACACGTGTCGGGTCTTGAAGTGCGAGCCCGAGGCATTCGCGAAACCTTTTTGCGAGTTTCTGAAAGAAAACCCGACCATCTTTCATGCGGTGGAATATTTCAAGAGGAAGGCGAGGAGTGTTGGGTATACGGAGGTTCGTTTGACTCCTTCTTTTGTCTATCATGCATCTCCTTGATTGAGACTCGAGTCATAGGGCCTGTGGGGGCAACGGCACAGGATAGCCAACTCAACAACCTGTATTGGCGCTAATTAGAACTACAATCCACAGTTGCCCGCACGAGATGACTGGTCTGATAAGATTGAGGCTGGCGGGAAGTACTTCGTGACCAGGAACGGGAGCTCGATCATTGCCTTCACGGTTGGAAAAGCTTACAAACCCGGCCATGGCGTGGCCATGATTGCTGGTCACATTGATGCCTTGACCGCCAAGTTAAAGCCTGTGAGCAACAAAGCTACCAAGGCAGGATATGTCCAGCTGGGGGTGGCCCCATATGCTGGAGGCCTGAATACGACATGGTGGGATCGCGATCTTAGCATTGGCGGCAGAGTTATCGTGCGTGACGCATCAGGCAAGACCACCTCGAAGCTCGTCAAGGCCGATTGGCCAAGTGAGTACATGGTCCATGATTCATGAATTACACATTGATTCGTTTTTCACGTAATGCTAATTCTGACCCAGTTGCGAAAATCCCTACGCTTGCGCCTCACTTCGGTGTGGGCATGCTGGGACAAAACAATGCGGAAACCGAAGCTGTTCCTATCATCGGACTCGACAATTCGGACATGTACTCAGCAGACCCGTCCTCAACCCAATCGGTAGGCCCCGTGGGGTCTTTTGTATCCAAGCAGCCACCTAGACTGGTCAAATTGATTGCATCGCAGCTGGACATAGAAGACTACTCGCAGATCACAAACTGGGAGTTGGAGCTCTTTGATTTGCAACCGGCAACCTTGGCTGGAATAGATAAGGACCTCATCACCGCTGGTCGCATTGACGACAAGCTTTGCAGTTGGGGTGCTTTTGAAGGTCTCCTGGCCTCTGAAATGGAGGAGGACGATGGTATCATCAAACTCGTAGCTCTGTTTGATGACGAGGAGATCGGCTCTCTTCTCCGCCAAGGCGCCAAGGGCAACTTCCTGCCTCTTGTTATTGAGCGCGCCGTGGAGACCTTGTGTGCCCAGTCGGATTCATCCACGACCTTCGGCCCTGGTGTTGTAGGGCGCACATATGCACAGTCCTTCCTCGTCTCGGCGGATGTCACCCATGCCGTAAACCCCAATTTTCTCTCAAAGTACTTAGACGACCATGCGCCCCGCCTGAACACGGGCATTGTTATATGCAACGATAGCAACGGTCACATGACTACGGACGCCGTGTCGACAGCCATCCTTACGCGTGTCTGCGAATTGGCTGACTGCACGCCGCAGGTCTTCCAGATCCGCAATGACTCCCGAAGTGGAGGTACTGTAGGGCCGACGCTCAGCAGCATGATGGGCGTCAGATCTGCGGATGCAGGTATGCCACAGTTGTCGATGCATTCGGTGAGAGCGACCACGGGATCGCTCGATCCGGGATTGGGCGTTAAGTTCTTCAAGGGTTTCTTGGATAACTGGGAGAAAGTGGATGGGGAGTGGACGCATTAAGATGGCGGTGCGGTGGGAAGACGGTAGTCTCACTTGGCCGTTGTAAATACGTGGGTACAGAGTTGGTGATGACAGTTCTGGGGAGCATTGCAGCGTGTATCTTGGCGTATCTTGATAGATTTACCTCCTCTTGCTCCTCCACAATCCACTAGGGATCAGTTGAGCTCGATCAGTTAGAGGTTTTGGCAGCTAGGCGCAATATATTCCACGATCCGGGTTAACTCCTGATTCGTCCTCGGGTCTATACAGGAAGGAGTCTTGGCTTCACCAATAATCACATGTGCCTACAATCCACATTTTCAAATCATAAATGCGGGTAAAGCGGAAGCTGCTTACAGTCCCAATGACGATGCTTCCTAAGGATGTGCTACATTACGATGTGATGAAATTTGCTCATGGAATAATCATGGCATGGCTTGAAGGGCGGAATGGGATTGATTTGCCGTTCCCAATTCCCAGTCCGATGAAGGACCAACAATGGGTCCCAGCCTGCACATCTCATTGAAAACGTAGCAAATAGGTTCTGTTCCTTAGAGTGAGGAAACGAAACGTACATAATTGTGACAAAATCGGGCACTTTTTTCATCCTCACAGATCACTCCCAGTACCATGCCGCGCCCACCCATGTTTTTTATCCTGGGAAATGCCCCTTCACACCGCCCTCGGGATTCTTGGCCACGTATCCAATGACTCCTCACATTACCACCCTTGCAGCCTGAACCCATAATAAGTCAGACGACACCATGGTAGAAGATCCACATCACAGTATTCCGTGAGACTATTCTGGACAGAAACCGAACTTGTCGAATTTGATCAACAAAACTGCATATTATAGTATGGAGTAGCACAGCAGACTGCAGTTGTGAAGATAGCGGCCACTCCCGCAGCCATGCTCGTCATCCCGCCACTGAAAGCTTGGCGAGCGCCCATTTTGCAAGCGATGCGTATCTTTTTTTTGTGGCATCAGGTCCGGCAATGGGGAACAGGCTTCAACAGCTTGCTACGTATCCACAGTAGGAAAGCCTGATGCAGAGCTTGCTCCATTGGCTCTTACGAACGCAATTGATACTGATTGGCTTAATTGAGGAATAACCTAGCCCAGAAGAAGCCTGGCCAGCCCGCCACATGTCGACGATCCAGGGCTCCTGTAGGGCAATCCAGGCAGGCGGCATGCATCTGTTAGCGTAGCACAGCTGACCAGTGATGGTTAGTTGTGAGCGCCGCTCATAACGGCATAGATGCAGCATTAGGCTGCACCGGTATTGCCGGTAATTCTCATCAATGCTTCACGATTTCCCCCAGACGCGACTCCATGCTTCAGCTCAACACGCCCTCGAGGCTTCCTCGCCTCGCCTTATCACGCTCGCTACCTAGGCTACATCATGGCCTCTTTTCTCTCTTCCGCTCTACGTCTGGCTTTCAAGCGCAACCCCGGGGATGGCCATCTACGCAGCGATGATGAGAAAAGCGACGCGGGTGGTGTTTTCACTGAGCCAATTGTACCCGGGGCGGCGGCGCATGCAGTCCGTACACGCAGTTATCTGATCTCCAACGACGATCCGTTGTCTCTGTACCGGTTAATGCTGGGCATCACGTCATCTCCCGTCTTAGGTTTCGACGAATCAAGTCCTGCGGGACCTCGTCCGGCTTCGAACCTTGGCATATATGCTCGCGTGGTCTACGCTGAGCAAAAGGCCAAGGACAGCTTCAAAGTCTTCAACACGCTCATCAATGGCTGCTACTTCTTCCAGATCATCGTGGCCGCGTCACTGACGGCCATGGGGGCTGCCTCCGCCAGCAGTCGCGCCATCACAGCTTTCGGTGCTATCAACACCATCATCGCCGGCGTGCTGACCTTCCTGAAGGGCTCTGGACTTCCGAACAGACTGAAGTATTATGGCGGTGAATGGAAGAAGGTGCGCGAGTTTATCGAGCAGCGCGAACGCGACTTCAGCCGCATTGGCTGTAACCTGGATGTTTACGAGGTCGTCCAGACTATCGAGCAGATGTATGCCCATGTGCAGCAGGAGATCGAGGTCAATACGCCCGATGCCTACACGTCCATTTCCAACTTGCGAAATGCGGTGCAGAACGAGCATAGAAAGACTCAATATTCCAACGGAGCCCGGCCTGACCTATTGCATCCCGCAACGCATAAACAGGTTGCATCGGTGAACGAGCGATTGCACAATATGTCGCAAGACTTTCGGGAGCGGACACATGGTATTGCCGAGATGCTGCATATTCACGAGCACGAACGTCCACACGAGGTACACAAACCAGAGAGGGCGGTCGTCAGGGGTGAAGATTCTCGGGCGAGCTTGGATCGGCATATGTCTTCTCCGTCACAAACCTTCCACGGAGCCAGGAACGTCTTGGGGGGCAGCCATACAGACTTGCGCGATACGGCGGAACGGCACATTTCGCAGTCATCGCGGGATTTGAGCGGCCATCCTAGTGATATTAGCGATGCGACGACAAGGCATGTTTCCGATACCTATGATCGGGCCGTGGCGGACACACGAGCAGAAGCGACAACAAGGTTCAGACGTGCAGCGGATGAGCTATCGAAGGGAGGCGGTAGTGCAAGCGGAGGGGGGAGGAGAAGCGTGTCCTATGTGTAGAAGAGGTTCTACTCCAGCAACGCAATGATCTGAGGCTGGAGTAAATTTGTGAAAATATATTGTAGCATATGTGTAATGATAATATAATCCGGTCTTAATTGTTGACGAACATGCATTTTTATGGGACGAAAGGCTGCAGCTTTCCTGGGTATCAGTAGAGATCATTAAATCGTTGGCGTTTGTGACCAACGAACACTGTGATGTGTCTCTGAAATCGGTCATCAGATGGGGTGGACCTCGCCAGGCTGCAGCATTCCAAATTTGGCGCTAAGGAGTTATGATAGTGAGGAATCAAAGACCATTTCTTCCCTAGCGACGACAGTCACTTTTTGCTCTGGCTCTGGTTATAGAATGCATCTTTATAGAAATACTATGGTTTTTGTTCATTGACCTGGTTCCGCGTTGAAGAGCATTTAGGACCGATGAAAGAAGATTTGAACAGAAAATCCTATGTCCCATAGATATCTTCACACCGGTATGCCGAGCGGAAACTGAAGGGAAGGGGCTATTTTCACTAATATAATCTTACTTAAACCTAGCGGCTACATAAGACTACGCTAGGAGCACCCTTCAAGGTGCCTTGATGGAAAATATTATCGTAGCAGTGTATTTTGATAGCACTCGCTATCAACAAAGTCAACCCACACGAGCCCCAATTCACACGCGGCTTTATTGTTTCTAGAGCCGGTCCTGACCCACAGCTTCCGCATAGGGGCTGCTCAACATACCTACCATGACGTGCTTAGCGGAGGAGGGTATCAAGGCGTTAGGTAGGTGACATTTGGAATCCGTCAAGCTGTACTCCAAGAGGCGCAATACCCAGCTATCTTGCTCCCAGCAACGGTGTCAACAGGGGCAGTCAACGCTGCTGGCACCGGGGTCAGAGCCGTCCTCCAAGGCGCTTCTACTTAGCCACCGTGAGCGCTGTCACTGATTTCGACATCAACACTAATAGGCATGGTTTGGGTCTGCTAGAGGCTCGCAGCGACCCCAGCGGTCTCCAGCCTCCCCTTGACACTTGCTGTGATGTTCAGAATTGACGCAAACGGTTGTGTATTTGCGGACAGGAGGATCCATTTCAATCCCACACCAGAATAACCATTATTCCGCTTGGCTAAAAAAATCCCCATTTATGGATTCCAGTCACAAACTGCATGTCGCCGCAACCACCGGTATAGTACCGTAGTCACCGGCTATCAACCGAGACCAGATCCGGCCAGCGCCGCAGTCGTGCCTTCTGGAAGCCGATAGCGTCGGCATTGTTCCGCCCCACAAGCCACCGCAACAGCCATGCACTAACGCCAGTGGAGTCCGACACCGCGCTACGGTTGCAGTAGAACGGTCATGTTTGGTTTCGGCGCTGGACAACCGGCGATCTGTTCGTCGATCCGTTCGTCGATCCCGCACCTGCTCGCTTCCATCGGCTGGGGGTTCGGGGCCCATCCTGGTCACCTTCCACTTTGGGCTTGCGGCGCAGCCCCCACGCCGTGTCATTGGCCCGGCATGCAGCAACTGGTGTCGTCTTAGAATCTTTAAATAAATTGATGTTTCCTGAAACATTTCCTGGGGGGAGGTGGACCCGTTTGGTGATCTTCAGGTAAAGGGACCCGCCACAACACGCTTTTCTAGCACGTTCATATCAGTCTCGGGTGGAGACCTTTCGAGATTAACTCAATGGTCTTCGGGCAGGACACGGCATAATCTCAGGGGAGACTGACTACATGGGTCACCAAATAGAGTAGATAGAGTAGCTGGGAATAAATATAAGGGATCTTGCCAACGCGCTCGCCCGGTGCCTCCACCCACCTCTTCTCTCCTTTTCTCGATTTGGAATCGTCAGACCACCCGCCTCGCTCATTACTCCACGATCGTTTCCAAATGGAAATCATCGGGTTATGATGCATTTCATCGCCCCCGTGGCCACCGATCGTTGTTCTCCTGCCTCTCCTTTTTTTTAAACGCTTGGGTTGACACCGTTACGAAAGAAAGCCACATTTTGGTCGTAGCCGTGATCGGCGTCTGGTACACCTTTTGCAGCATTCTGGCCAACGTCGCTTCGTCTGTACCATCATTTTGTCCCTTCAAACGTAAATAGACACGCAAGCAAAAATGTCTTCTGCGAAGACGCTTCTATGCCTTTTTATATTGACCGGGAACGCTCTGGCTCACCGCAGATTCATGAAGTCTGTGAAGATATGCGAAGATGCGTGTGAGGAATGGTACCCTTATGGTTAGTTCTATAGACATGCCTCTCCACCCTCGTAGATACGTCATTGTAGCAATTTTGAGCTCACTTCCATGTGTGTCGCCTCAGGACCACCGGTGGCTGCCAGCGACGTGACTACGACGATATCCAGCACGACGACATCCATTTTTACCAGCACCATTTACCCGAATTCTACCTACTGTCCATCTACGACAACGACATATTCCCACAGCGTAGTGAATTTGCCGACGTCCACATGGATCCCGCCTGTCGCTCCGACGTCCACGACCACGACCACGCCGTCAACATATCAAGTTGCTCCCACGACTACACCCACTAGTACCTACACCACTACGCCTTACCGGATGCCCACCACCTATGCGACCCCGGCGGCGGTCACGACGTACAAGCAACCCTCTCCAAGCTACAGCACCAGCAATACAGGCTACCCCACAAGTGACTCGGGCGGACTTTGCGGGCTGAACTCGGGGTCGGGCAACGCCGTCGACTGGCTATCGGTAATCAACTGCTGGCGCGGCAAGATCGGCGTGCCACACTTCAGCAAGAGCGACCTCTTATCATCCAACGCACGACGAACCATCGCAAGCCACTGCTCAAGCTTCCAGCACGAGCTGTTCTCGGGCAGCACGTGCCAGATCGCGGCGTCGTCGGCCGACTTCTTCCAAGACATGACCATGTGGCTGTGCGAGTACCAGAACGGGCCGTGGATGACAGAGCTCATATCCCAGGGCTACTGCAAGAGTACCACGAGCCCTTGCATGTCGATGGAGGAGCTGAGGGACCCCGCGAACGAGATGCGCTGCGGACATGCGGCCGCGCTGGTTGAGGCGTCGCATACCAAGATCGGATGTGGGTTCCAGAGCGGGTGCAGTATGCAGTATGTTTGCGATTTGAGCTAGGTTTGCTTGGCCGCCGCTACTAGTATGCGAGAAGGGAAATTGAATAGGAAACCACGGTGAATTTGTATATATACTAGAGGCTCTGGTCGCTTTTACGTTACGTTGTATATTTGCCTGTTAGCCCCGTGGGTCATGGATGCAAAGGGATCACATATGACAGTCATGTAAGTAATTCTTGTATTTCTACGATGCCTTAGGTCTTGTCTTGATGACGACTTATGAGCTTTCACGTGTACGATGATATGAGCAAATTCAGAAAATGATTGAGTATACTTAGGAAGTAGCAAAGGCTTTGCATCTGTGAATATGGTCACCCGGGCGGTAGTCGCTCCTTTCGATGCCAAGTCAGACCCACGCACTACCTCCTGAAGCAATTCTGGTGCCCTGACGGCCTCAGTGGGAAGTGTGGAGCTTAACGCAATATCGAAGTACCCATCCCATCCTCTAGGTACATGTATATGGAAAATATCTGCTTCAAGAAGATCCCGGGATGTTTGATCGGCAATGATCGCAAAATCTTACTGTCCAACCCCCTCACGACAGCTACGCTCAGATAAATTAGTCTCGGCGTTCCATACAGCGCCTCAGCCATGTCACAAGCCGAGAGCGCAGCGATCTAACGAATTTTCCGGTTGTTGAACGATTAAGTAATTGGAGTCTGCACACTCCATTCCTCGCCTTCGGTCGAGTACTGGTCGCTGAAATAGTCCTCAAAGTCGTCTTCCGCCCCGACGTTGGATGACAAAGGGACAGTGTCTCTCGACGTCTGGCTGGACGGCGTGGGGTAAATTGTCAACGTGTCGGTTTCCCGGAAGACATCTTCGAAGTGAACTGCCCGGTTAGGCTTCCATACCACGGTCTTGATATAATAGTCAAGCTTTCCGGGGCTCGACTCGTCGCAGATCCAGCGCTGGCCCTCCCAGGCAGAGCTCCCACTCCACGTGCCGACTTCAACGTCCTCTGGCTTGGCTGTCATGAGGACGCCATCGTTGCGATCGAAATTCCAGCGCTCCACCATGGCATTGGCGAGGAAATCGATCTGGTCCTTCTTCCGCTGCAGACTTTCAATTTCTATGCGAAGCTCGAGCAGAGAATCTGGGTACGTGTAAAGAACAAGGTGAGGGTCGAGACGGAGCGGTTCGTCGTCTTCCCACATCCAGAAATCATGGTGACGTATGGTAACGGTCAGGGTGCGGGGATAGAAGTTCTGCATTATCAAAAGATCACGCGCTAGACCGAGGTTGCACAGTTGGGAAAATATGTGCACTTGGTCGAGCTCAACACGTCCGTGTTGCCTGTATAGAGCCAGGAGACGAGATTGAAACTCATTCCGTCCCAAATGACCTTTGCCCCGGGGTCGCCGGCTGTTCCACGCAAGCCAGAAAGTGTGCCTTGAATTGACCCAGGGCCTGAACCAAGCCTCTTCGTACACGCGCTGGCATGTTTGGAGGAGCGCAACATCGGTTTTGAGCGGGGCTAGATAACCGGGGCGCCGGTAGGGTGTGTCCAGGTCATAAGGGTTATCCAGATCTTCGTATGATGAGAGCGCGTCTTGATAGATGAGATCGCGGACCTCCCCTGGCAATTTTGTGAAGAAATCTGACTGGCTTTGATTTTCGGCAGGCTTTTGGAACGAGGTGATCGGCTCCATTATGAATGTTTGAGTCTGATGCGATGGTGGCAAGTGCTGGAGAAAAATCGATCTGCAGAATCTGTGTAGGCCCTGATGGATTCTCCAATAGATGGGGAAAAGCAGGCGTGTCAAAAGTTCGAAGCCAAAGCTCTAAAACAAGCAGTCTATCAGAATAAATGTGAGTGGTGTTTTCAAAGAGCAATTAAACGCAGATGTCATGAGAGTTTGAAAGATTGCATGTCGTTTAGGGCCATATATATAACTACCGTATTCTAAAGTTAATTTGTCCCGCAATTGGTCGCAGGCAACAGTCGGATGCCTAGCGCAGCCCTTGTGCTCGCGGTCAACCACCCGTTCAATCCACGATTCTGGAGATATCTGCACATGCAGGATGACAGACAACTTCGACAGGGGCATGCGTGTGGGGTAAACAACTTCACTTCATCGCTCTCACCAATTAGTCAGATCATTCCCACCAGTGGCTACCACCTCGGGAAATATTGACTGCAGCTATTACAAGTGTATTCATACATGTTCACTCAAGCGACAAAGCCCATTAGGAGATGTGATCGCGCACACTAGAGAAGTCTATCTTGTTGACTATGACTGCGCCTAAGCGACTAAGTGGTGTTTATCTCAATTTTCCATACCTCTTCATCCCGCACCAATTGCTGCAGGGAGCTTTGGCTGACTGGGATAGATGTGGAGTTCGATATCACATGTTACTCGACTGGACAGGGTCTTGCACATCCGATCCTTGCAAGCAGGGGCGAAACCAATCTGCAAATATCTCCAGAACGGTGGATTGAACGGGAACCTTTATTCTTCCGAGAGTCTGAGGACACACCCGAAGCACTTGTCAAACTACACGGGTGATACCGAAGTTACTTTACCGTCAGCTCTGGAAGGGTTAGATCAGAACAACAGGACCTTGCAGAGGAAAAGTTGCATAGACAGCTATATCCAAGAGGTTTGCCCTAAGTTAATTTTCCTATCTTCGAGGTTCTTAGTGGAAAGCTGAATATCGTGGTGACTCTAGCCGTTTCAGACTCTTGGAAGAGAAAAGATAGATTGTAGCTACATTGATGTGCTCTGCTTCCTGTCGTTGTTGATTGTTCGCGCTAATATTGCGAACGGCTTTGTCAAGTGCAGCGCTGATCCATACAGTATATTCTGGTCCATACAGGCCATCAAGCTCGGGTTCGTATTGCGCGAGCCTTTACAGTGACCTTAGGATCTACCATGCGCACAACATCAAGCTGGGCATGTGCCACATTGAGCGATGCGATGCACCAAACAGGTGCAGGTAACCGCCCAATCTCGAGAAAACCTGGGGCTTGTGGTACTAGGTAGCCAGGAACGCTCCACGCGTGACAACATGTCCCCCGTAAGCCAATATTTCAATTTGGTGTATTTGATGGTCACTGGAATCATTGATACCCAAGATACAGCCCATCTATTATCGGTACGTAGGATGGAGAAGGTTGAGTCACATCATACATACTGTACCTATTAGGAGCGCGTACATTGAAGAATTGTGCACAGCTGGAAAGAACACAGAGACACAAATGTTCTCTAAATATTAACTTCTTCTATCCTATGTTTACCGGAAATACATATCCCCCCCCCCCCCATTTTCCAAACCCCCACTCACCCCAAACCCAACAGATCAAACCGACATCACAAGCACCTCTCCCCTCACCCACCTCTGCCTCCCAACCCTCCTACCCAGCCTCGCCACCTTCCTCCTCACCCCCGAAATCCACGACCTCGCCCTCAACCCAGCCTCCCGCAACCTCCACCTCCACCCTCGCTTCCTGCCCCCACACTCCCCGCAAACTCTCCACACACCCCCGCACCCCCGCACGACGGACACGTATACCGCGTACTCGCCTGCTGCCACGCCCGCTTCCTGATCCTGTTCCGCACGCGGCGGCCGTCCGCGCCCACTTGCACCCAGTGGCGCTGCCGCTCCGGCGCGTGCCAGAACGAGGCTGGCTTCTGTGCTGCGCGCGAGCGGGATGGCGAGCGGTGCTGGCGGCGGTACGGATGGTCCGCGTGGCCTGGAGGGAGGGTCGCGTTGGGGGCTGTGGTAGGGACGAGGCGGGCGATCTGGGGGGTGGTGGGGAAGGAGTACCCGTGGTAGGTGGTGTAATGGGCGGAGGATTCTGGGGGTGGTGAGATGGGGACGGGGTTGCAGGCGGGGTGGGAGTAAGGGGGCGGGGGTGGAGGTGCTGGGGAGAGGGCGGAGCCGGTGTAGGTGATGAGGGAGTCTGCGGGGGAGGCTGGACGGTCGTCCATTCTTGGGTGAGTTGATCTGGAGTGTTTGTTGTTGGGGGGGTTGTTTGGTTGGGGATTGAATCTATGAGCGGAGCTTGATCTGAGGAGGTATTGCTACGATATTGGTTCCCTTTTTCACGCTCGGAGGCGGGCGGATCTGTGTTTCTTGCTTGTCGTCCCGCGAGGTAGGACTGTGAGTAAGTAGTACTGTAGTTGGGATGTTTATCTAGATCTGGCTCGGTCAAAAGCGAGAATGCAAGGTACACAGTCAGACGATCCGGTCAACAGCGCTGGCGAAGCAGAAGAGAAAAAGCAAACACGATCTGTCACAAAAAAAATGCAGAGATGGGCCCGTTCATATGGGAAACCGTAGCATGCACAAAACAACTTTCATTGTTCTGGACGCACATCGCGATTTCCATGCGCGTCAGTGAGTATCTGGTGATGTGGGTGTGAACGACCACAACCTCTTTGTCTCGTGTAGACGTGGATGCCTGCGGAGGTTCTGGCGGCCGAATCGCATTGTCTTTGGGCACCCCAACAAAGTCTTTGTACGGTGCATGAGGTCGAAACCATCATTGCTGCTTAGGCGGCGATACAGAACGAGGAGTCTGGTTCGCTCTGGATACGACGATCCCTGATATGGCGATATCCTCGATACAATGGTCAGTTTTGCTGAATAAATGAACTTGGCATAGAAGCGCTAAGATCTTGTGTTTCGACATTGTGGCTATCATCACGCTATCTCCGCCGCTATCCGCTCCCACAAACAAACGAAACGCCCCTATCCCGATAGCACGCACACGTGTCCCTCACAAAAACCTCAACTCCAAATCCAAAAGTCAAACGCGTCATTAAGCAAGAGAATAGAAATAAATATATATATATAAATAAAATCTAGGAGTAAATAAAAACGCCAACGCTAGTGCCCCCACTCCAACCCAACACCGGTGCGTCCGCGCAAAAACAAAAAAGGGCAATTTCAGCAAAAACCCAAGTCTATGCATGATATATACTATGATGCCCCGCTATGAGAATGTTTTCCAAAAAATAACGGAAACGTGAAAAAGGAGGCTTTGTTTAAGTTTCAGTTCATGCTCCTTACCCCATCATATCCCATCCCAACCCATATCATCTGCGTTCCTGCTCCCCGCTCATTGCCCCCTTGCACTCCTAACCCCAAAAAAACGTTTGAAACTCCATATTGCCATACCACCGTGCGTGCCCTAGTCGTATCCCTCCCATAGCTCCCTCTCACTATGATGGCAGCCCAAAGAACGTTGTCGTATCCCTCCCTACCGTTATCGCAACCCACAGAAGCTCCAACCTAGCTCCTCACTAACGTTACCCTCCCTTCCTCTTCCCCTCCGCATCAACATTCACCTCGACGCCCTCATCCTCCTCCCTCCAACCCAGACCGCCCTCTACTTGTATCGCATCCCTGACCCACTCCGTCTCGGCGACCCTCGCCATACTCCACCTCATCCTGGCCCTCTTGAGTAAACCCTCGGTAACATCCATAGCGCCCCTAAGCCCCTCCTTGTCAAACTTGTCCTCGTTACCCTCGTGCTCGCCGTCCTCCCCGGCATACTTCCACCACCGCCAGTCGATTCTCGCAATGCGGTGGCTGGTCCGGCTGCGCATACGGTGGGCATCGCTCGCACCAGGGGGCGGATCAAAGGGGAGACGGGCTTCGAGGAGGGCGTAGAGGAGGACGCCCATGGACCAGGCGTCGATGGCGCGGCCATCGTAGGGCTGGCCGAGAATGACCTCGGGGGCGGCATAATCGTCGGAGCCGCAGCGGGTTTCGAGATTTTCGTCGGGGGCAACACGGCGTGCGAGGCCGAGGTCGGTGAGGATGATGATGGAGGAAGGGTAGGTGGACCAGTTCTGATGGAGGTTGGCGAGGTGAGAGGGGGGGATGTTCACGAGGACGTCTGTTTTTGAACCGTTAATTTCGTTTTCTTGCCTTGCTTGATTCCACATCATCACATGATGGTTTTTTACAAGGAATATAAGGTTAGGATATAAGGTTAGGATATAAGGTTTGGATCAGAGTGAGGGTGAGGGTTGGGGTTAGGGTTATGGGGAAATTATCCTAAAGAAAAGAGAAGAAAAGAGAAGAAAAAGAAAACATACTCTCCAACTTGATATCCCTATGGACAATCCCCTTCCCATGCAAATACCGTACCGCCCCAACCAACTCGGCATACATTCGTCTCAACAAGCCCGGCGTCAACAGCTCCCTCTGACAATTCGCCACATCAAACAGATCGCCGCCGGGGCAATAACTAATGACCAGCAGCGCCCTCGACTGCTCGATACTCCAGGCCTTCAAGTGGACAAGCGAAGGGTGGTTGATGGACAGCATAATCTCCAGTTCGCGCTTGAGACTCATTTCGATGCGCTGCTCCGATGCGCCGCCGCGAGGTCCGTGCTCACAGACTTTGACAGCTACCAATGTTTTGAGATGGAGGGGCTTGTTCTCTTGTCCGTTTGATTCCGTAGGATCCACAGAATCCACAGGGTCTATCTGACTAGTAGCCAGCATGACCCGACTAAAAGTGCCCTCACCTAGCTGTTTCAACGCCCTCCACCGCCTCACTTTCCCGTCCTTCCTGCCCCTCGCCTCGAAAAACTCATACTTGGGTTTCCTCCTCGAGTCATCGCCATTGCTCTGCGAGTACTCGCTCGCCGGGGGCGTAGGTGGCTGTTCCGCAGGCACCAGTCCCCTCGTGGCCGACAGGTTAGGCTCGCGACGCAGTTGCACCCCATTCCCGTTTCCATTCCCATTCCCGGCCCCAGCCTGGGCCTGCTCTTGTTGCAACTGGTGCTCGGACCGTCCGCCAGACACCGTCGTCGTGCGCTTGGGTATCGCCGCAGGGTCAGGCACGTACTCGCTCACACTGCGGTTCCTCCCGTGGATCTTCTCGTTGTTGACCACGCCGTGCTGCGACTCGTTGACTTTGAGGCCCGTGTAGTTTTTGCGCCGGCTCTGGTTGGCGAGAGCTGCTGATACCGACTCCCCAGTGGTGGACATGAGGACGGTGGACTCGGGCATGGCAAGGCTACCACTACTACTATCTCGGGATGACGGTCGTAGGCTCCGACGTCGCCAGGGCCCCGGTGAGTCGTGGGCGAGAAGTGGTGAAGGTAAGGGCGTAATGTCGCCCATCGCGGAGATCACGGGGCTGGCGACGGCCGAGCTGCAGGCCGAGCCCAGCAGGAGGGGGGAGCGATAGTAGGCCGATGCGCGGCCCGACACCGTGGGGCGGAGGCTCGAGGTTGAGCTTTTGTGCTGCAGGTATTGTTGTTGATGGGGTTGTTGTTGCTGCTGTTGCTCGGAGAGGTTGAGGTTGAGGTTGAGGTTGAGATGATGGGTGGCGTCCCAAAGTTGCTGGTGTTGGTGTTGGTGATGGAGATGGAGATGTGGCGTGTTTTGGTTATTGTTCGTCGTGGTGGATGTGTTCTGTTGGTGTTGATGGTGTTGGTGGTGGTGGTTGTTATTAATATTGTTATTAATATTGTTATTAATATTGTTATTAATATTGTTATTAATATTGTTATCGTCGTTACCAAAATCTAAAGTGGACTTGTCGTTGTCGTCGTGGCTAATGCTACTCATAGGAGTATTAGCAGCAATCGTCTGCTTTCTCGAGTCGGGTAACGGCGGGGAAGGAGCGATGAACTTGGATCGGAATTGGCTCTGTCCGGCATGTCCAAGTCCCACCACTCCTCCAGAGTGGGTCGTCGCCCGATTAATCATTCGCCCACCCTTGCTGCCGCTGCTCTCTGTCTCATAATTCTTATCCACTTTATCGCTCTCCCCGTCCTCCTTTTCTACTACTGCTGCTGCTACTACTACTGCCTCCCTATCGTCGGCGGCCTTGCTATTCCCGCCAGGGTCGTCGTGATGGACGTGGTGACCAGGGCATCGTCCTGACAAACGTGGAAGTGATATTGATGTGGTGGTTGATGATGATGATGATGATGATGATGATGATGGTGGTGGCCCCGATGTAGTGGTGGAGGAAAGCCCGCCCAACTGCAAGTTCGACTGCACATTGTGGCGATTCACGGCCAACAGCGACAAGGGCACCGCAGCTGCTGCAGATGCCGCCGCCGCCGCCGCCGCCGCTGCCAGCCCATCCTCTCGTCGCTCCGCTGCGGCGGCTGACAGGGACTGGGGCCCGGTTTCCCTCGTCATGATTGGGGCGAATTCTCTCTCTCTCCCCCTCTCTCTCACTCACTCAGCACTACCAGACCACCTCCGTGGCACGTGAAATGTGACTCGGGACTGGGGGGAGCAAGGAAGGGCGAAAAATTGAGACGACCGACGGACGACTTTGTGTTCCCAGGTACAATATCAATGTCCTCTGCTGCGCATTGGGGAAGGAACCGCCCAAGTCGGGTCGCGAGCAGCCGGCCTAGCAGCCACGACGACACCCGAAGAATGGGGAATTAGGCCGCCAGGTCGGCTTCCTGCGCGGCGGCGGCGCGGTCCAGCATGGCCGGCAGCTCGCCGGTGATTTCGCCGGCGCGTATCATGTGGAT
>JAOYMO020446647.1:0-49808 GCA_025802455.2 Iodosphaeria phyllophila | reverse complement strand
ACGACGGCGAACACCATGTACCCGGTGTAGAACGACCACCATGAATCATCGCTCACCAGTTACGGGAAGGACCGTAGTAGCCATAGATGGTCATCTGCGCGGCCCTGGTGCGCTCCGACTCCCTGAATGCCTCAATGCGCTTGAGGCGGCGACGGTTGACCGCCCGGCCGAGACGGTACGTCCCGAAGGCAGGAAGGCCGACAACGGCCAGCAGGATCACCAGGCCAAGTACGTGGCTCATTTCTTGTTCCCCTTATCTGCTGCGTAGGCAGCACGAATTCCAGCCGGGATGTATCCGCCCGCTCCGGGCGCGTATCCGTTCTCCCGCATCCAGATGCGGACCATTTTGTTCTCTTGCTTGGCCGTCAGTGACTCACGCTGAGCGTGAGACGGGGCGGGAGCGTTCTTGCTGACCGGCCGGGAATGGCCCATCCATGGGGCCATCGCCTCGTTAAAGGCGTCACGATTGCTCTTGCTCAGATCAATCTCGTATTTCTGATCCTGGAACACGTACTGGATTGTCTCGACATCGACGTCTGAACCGTCGACATCGTCGAGCAATCTTTCGATGATCTCTTTCACTAGTTCTCCCCTCTATCTTGCGGACCATTTCCGCAGACACCGCAATACCGGCTCCCGAGAGAGCCGGTATCACAGAATCAGCCCAACTGGTCTGACCGGAGAATGCCTTGTGTTTCCATCCATTCCTGCTTTTCACCGGCATACACGGTGCGCGATGCGCGACCCTCGGTGAGCTTGTCGAGCGTTTCCAGCGTGGCATCGTCGACAGCAGGACTGTGTTTCATCACTCGCATGATGGATTCACGCACCGGCTCGACACCTTCGTCGTCCCAATGACCGGACTCCGTGGGCGAGGGCCCACCTTTCAGCAACCACATGATGGTTGTGTGAACACCATCGGCAAAAAGCTTGTCTTGATTGATGCGCTCCGTAGCCTCACGGAGCACTGCGGATATCTCCGTGTCGGAGATACTTGACACTCTCAGGTAGTCCATTACTCTGTTCTCCCCTTTTCGACGTACTTGATTGAACGGGTCTGGAGCTGACGTAGCTCCACCGGATGGTACTCTCTCGCGCACTCCGTGAGGAGGTCGCCGAGCCCGGTTGCGTCGTTGGCGAACCCGAGGCCACCGTTACGCGCTCTGGCGAACGCGTAGCCGGCTGCCTGGTAACCCATCGGCTGGCCGTGCCACTCGGGGACCATCTTGGTCCATTCGCGCAGCAGCGGGCCAGCAGCGCCGTCCAAGAACGACAGGATGTCGCTCGACATGATGAACTTGGACTGACGCATGATCTTGTCACCGTGATAGGTGGCGTAGTCCATGCCTTTCGGCGGTTCGGGCAGCCTCACCGACTCATCAAAATCGTTATCGACCACATCGTAGGTCAACAACGCTTCCGTGTATCCGTTGAGGAAATCGAGCGTGTTCTGTCTATGTGCCTCGTCAAGGGCCCACAACGGGCCCGGGATGTCTGTCATGGTCATCTGTTCTCCCCTTATTGGTCTGTCCTGACGGACAGCTAAACACTGGCTTGATTATAGCTACCTCAAGCCAGTGTAAAGCAGAGCGTCAGGCGGGCTGTAGTTCCTTGATCATTCTCTCGACCATCATCTCGATATCGGTGATGGTGTTGTTGCCGAGGAATAGACCGTGATCCACATCCTCAAGCCCGAAGATCCGATCGGCGATGACTGACGGTCGGTCGCCGTAGTCCTTGCCGTCCGCGTCCACATAGGACACGGAGGTGATCCGGCAGCATGCGCAATCATCGCTTTCGATGACCGTCTCGACTTTGCGCAGCCCGAGACGTTTAACTGTCTGTCCGGCAAAGCAGTGATTCCAGTCATCCTGGCTCCATGTGCCAAGGTGTTCCTTGGTGTAAGCCAAGGACAGCTCAAGTTCAGCAATGTTGACGGTCACTTTTTCTCCTCTGACTTGGACATGTGAGAGATGAGTCCTGCCGGTGTGAAATCCACCGTTACCGTGTCACCGACACGGAATCCTGGGTTACCGAACGAGTAACACCATGACGCATTGCTAGAGCTCTTGGCCATGGTGCCATCGGTGAACGTCACGCGATAGCGTGGATTGCCCTTTGTCGAGTTGTTCAGCCTGTCGGATGCTGCGATGACAAGCGTCCGAGCCTTAGGTGTCTTGCTAGTCATTACTGATTCACCTCGACAATGTAGGACTTTGCGATGTCCAGCCAATCCACTCGCCACGCGCTACCAATTTCTCTCACCATCGGCAAGATGGTGGCAACGTAACGAGCCTCCTCGTCCTCATAGTTGTCGACGTCAGTAACGCCATCCTCCCACCATTCTTTCAGTGCCTCTGCAAGTTTATGCGGGTCACTGATAACACGCGCTAGGTCGCGCGTGAAACTGTAGAGACCTTGATCGTTGTCGATGATCAATGCCTGATGGAATGTCTCCCGGTTAGGGCGACCTTGATATTCATCGGCGTTCATGTTCTCCCCTTAGATTGTCTCTGATAGAGCCATAAACACACACACATTAGATGTGTGTGTGAATAAAGCACGGTCAGGCGTAGAACATGGTGAATGCGTAGCGCTCTCCGTGGGTGTAGCTACCGCATCCTTCACACTGAGTAGTGCTGCTAGCTATCTCTTCACAGTCACATTCCTCGGAGAGCTCATCTGCCTTGCAGTCGTCGGAATGCTCACCACCCATAGCGGGCTGGCGCTCGGTGAAGTTCCAGAGGGCCCACGGTTCGGGCCCTTCGTGCTCCTCACCATGTTCGCCATTGGCATGCACCAGCATGCAGCACGCGCACACCCAGATTTCGGAATGGATTTTAGCCATGATCACTCCAAGACAATTGAGTCGCTGGAAACGTAGACGTTCGACTCTCCGAACGGCTTGCACGCAGACGTGAGCAGGTCGCCCAACTCGCCCAGGCCACGATCCCAAAACCCTGTTCCGTTACCGTTACGAGTGAGAGCGAAATCGTGGCCGAAGTGTTGGCGCTTGTCTTCCTCGTCAAGGGAAGGCCCGAACACCCGAAGGTATTCGCGGTAATCGTCGTCGCTGCCCACGATGAATGAAACAATGTCGGTCACGATGTCCAGCATGTCATCGGCGCTGAAGTCTCGCGCCGAGTAATCGGCGTGAACGTCGATCGGCTCAGCCTCGCCGTCCTCATTGTCCGCATATGCATTGGCCCACAAGAGAGCTTCGACATATCCGGCAACGACGTTGACGACGTCATTCTCTGTGATTGTCATTTTCTGTTCTCCCCTATCACTGTCGTGATACCCAACGGATCGTAGATCCGTCAGGTTGTCATTGAGTCCGGTTAACTCAACCCACTAGCCAGCGGACTGGCTAGCAGATTCAATCAGCCGTTCAGGCACCCACCAACTGGCGGTGCATGCGAGAGGACCGAGCATGACCACGCTCGATCACACGGGCCTTAGTGCCGTTCTCATTGAGGATCTCGGCCACCTTCGTGGCCTCGTCCAACGGCATGTGTGGCATATCCCTAGCTCGCACCCACCGGCCATTCAAGGCCGGGTACGGGTGAAACACCTGGATAAAGTGCGTCTTGATCATCTGTTCTCCCCAGAACTTGAGTTAGTCGGCTGACTAGCTCTAATGAATGCCGGTATGAACCGGCACTCAATGGAACCTGTCAGGCGTGATGCTCGCGGTCACGGGCATCGGCGTCAGCTTGCATCTTGTCGAATAGCGTTTCGCGCCGGTGCTGCGCGTGAGCCGCTTCCCATTCCTCATCGGTGGGCCCCGGGGGGACCACCGTGATGGTGATCGTTCGCAGGCCGTAGGCGTAGTGCTGGCCGTAGCGCTTGAGAATGGTGTCTATTTCACTGTCGTCGGCCTGTTCCATGTGGATCAGGTGACCGATATCCAAGATCAGGTCGAATGCGCCGACCTGACGGTCACCCGAGTGATACATCCGCATCGGCTCACCTTTTGAGTCGATGAACTCGGAGGTGTACTTGAATCGCAGGTCATTCATGTTGTTCTCCCCGGAACTGGCAATCAGTTGAGTCTGATCGCTCTAACCAACGCTCCGTAGAGCGTCAGTTGCAACGGTCAGAAGCCCTTCATTTCGATCAGTGCTGCCCAGCACTCGGTACGGGTCATCTCTGCGGAGTCGATGCCATTGAGGTCAACAACGGCACGCATCTTACGGAGGTTCATTCCACGGGTGATCATGGCGAGATTCTCTCTGGTCTCGCACTGCTGAATGCGGTCGTTCAGATGACTGAACATGATCTCTGTTCCGCTGTGCATTGTGTTCTCCCCTTATTGGCGAACCATTCACCATGAAAGGACAGCCCTTCCGGGCTGTCCAATCAAAACGCTCGGTTCAGAGTGTGCCGGTGAAGTGAATGGCGGTAGCCATTTCCCAACCATCGTTGAATGCCTGGAATACCTTGTCGCTGATCTCCGGGTCCATGCGGTCGCAGAGAAAGGCGACCTTGTCTCGGGTCACGGTGGTCTGTGTCAGTGCGGCAATGACGCCAACACCGTGAGCCGCGTAGTTCTGCTCACTGTCGATCCAGGTCGACAGGAACTTGATGCAGTCAAGCGCACCATCGTGGTTCATGCCGATGCGGTCGAATTCGTTGATCGTGGCCATGTCGTTCTCCCCAGAACTAGTTGGTGGATGGAGAGCGTTGCACCAGCCGGAGCTGGTGCCTCACTCACAAGCCATCAGGCTTGTGTGGGGAGGAGAATTCAACTGTGCAGTTATGAAGGATCAATGCCCGGCTGCCTGGTCCCCATGTGGGGAGTGGTTCAGCCTCTTGCCCCCTGTCCTAGCGGGGCTTGGCTTGCTGCGGTGGAACTGACATCAGCCTAGCCGATACCACAAGGTTTTGTATAGTCCGAACGGACTAGATCCTAGTCATACGTTCGGTGGAGCCCAAAAGGTTAGTGTCCTGGTCAGGGCTGTTTGTAGCAGGCCTTGTAGTGACTTCTGTAGCAATCATTGTAGTAGGTACCAGGTGGCAGCCCTAGCTGCCAGCCATAGCCAGTGGAGTGCTCCATAAAGGAAGGCCTGCAATCATCACTAATAGAGAGTGATGAGCAGGGATAAAGCCTTAATGATTAACTGATAAGCTTACAGGTGTATCCTTATGGATGCGCATATACATCATGGGGCATATAGGGGGGCAATAGAGTGATTGATTGGGCGCTACTACCTGCATTGATGCGCGGCATATTGAGTGATTGATAGTGGACACAATAATGCCCCACTAAGGGGCATGGCCCTGCATTCATTGGCATACAACAATACATTGTAGCAATACATAACAATGGCAGCTACGTAGTGCCGCACCACGTATATGCATTGCCTATATCTGTGTCATGAGATCACTTGGAGACTGGACTCAGTGCCTGGCTGGCACTGATCATGGGATCATCAGGTCATGGGATGATGTCCTGGTATGGGCGGTTTTGAAGGTGTGAGTGGCTAACAGTGGATCTTGACCCGGGCATGCTTAACTTCGTTTACCCAGCTACCCTACAGTAGGCACAATAATATTTTCCCAAATTATTTTCGCGCAACATAGCAGGTCAAAGGCTGTGTGACTGGCGTCACACTTCAATATGCCGATATCCGGTTTCTGAACGTCGCTTTATATAGATGAACCCCCTGTGCAAGAGGGGTTCATCAAGTAGGTCGAGCTCCAGCGAGACCGCTCGACATGGTTGGTAGGACCGGCCCTAGCCGGTCCATAGGTTACTGGTAAAGCGGCCTTGAGGGCCGCTATAAGTATATCTATTATAGAGAGCGCATTAGCGCTCTCTTATATATAACTAACTATAGAACGAGCCATAAGGCTCGTTCCCTAAGTACCACTAATAACAGTTACTGACATTCCTTCCGCTGAACAAGTCCAGCGTCAGTAGAAGCGCAGCAAACTTGCTGCGGGTTTATATACAGATCCTTAATTGTTTATCAGAGGCATTGGCCTCGAAAGAGGCCCACCTATGCCTGATATGGATCACTGGTCCGGGACTATTGCTAATGCTACGACTAGCATTGTTTCCGACACTCCTAATGCTACCGGCGCTTATGTACTTCTTTATGGTGCTGCCCATGCCGGTATTACCGTTAACTTCGAGGGCACCGTCGATGGCGGTGGTACTTGGATTCCTTTGGCCGCGTACCGAGTGGACAGCTCTGCTGCCCCGTACACGGTCAATAGCGTTGCATTGGTGACCAACTCTTCTAACCAGTTCTACATCCTGGTGGGAGCAGCGGAGCAGATCCGCGTAAGGTCTTCGGCGTATACGTCCGGGACGTTGGTCGTCAATACAATGGTGGTCAAGGACGCCGACCCGGTGATGATCTCATCGGGTACGGCCAACTATTCCACGCCAGCCACGCTGGCTGATGGCACTGCTAACCCCACCGCTGGTGGGGCTGCGAACTACGATTACCTGTTCAACAACAGCACCTGGGATCGTAACCGCAACAACGAGAACAACATCCTTGTTGATTCGTCCAATGCCCGGACCTCGTCCGGTGTTGGTACGACCGGCATCAACTTTAACCACCGTGGCATTTTTGTGTACTACAACATCACGGCTGTGTCGGGTACCACCCCGACCATTGTCTTCCGGTTGCAGTGGTCTCCGGATGGGTCGACGTTCGTCGACTTCGATGTCACGAATGCGGCGACTGCATCGATCACCGCTACAGGCACTTACGTGCTGAAGATCTATCCCGGCTTGACTACTGCGGCTAACGCCTCCCTGAACTCGCCGGTCCCTCGCCAGTGGCGTTCGGCGTGGACGATCGGCGGGACCACGCCGAGCTTCACCTTTAGCTCTCTCGTTTCGTACATTCTGTAAAGGAAGACAATGCCTAATACTTCTTACCCGGGGAACCTGGGTCAGGCCGGAACGCCTGGGCCGCTCGGTCAGCGCAACTTTGGCGCTGACTGGAACTCTGCCGTCAACACTCAGCCGCTGCGCCTCTACACGGAGGCTGGCGTCCTGGTGACCCTGTGGGTCGACTCGACCAACCGGCTGCGCATCAAGAACACCACTGCCCCCACGTCCGACACGGACGGCACTGTTGTGGGTACCCAGACCTGATGGATGCCAAGGCTGCCGCGCTCGTCCGGGCGAACGCCAGCCGCAGCAATCACAAGAACTCTGCTAAAGAGATCGTGCTTGCTGCCGTTCAGAAAGGCGACAGCCTTGCGGAGGCTTGCCTCAAGGCTAATCGAAGCATCAAGAGCTATGAGAACTGGCGAGCAACGGACCCGGATTTCCGGTTCGCCATTGATCTGGCGCGGGCCGAACAGGCGGCCCTCATTCACAATGCACTTCCTGCCAAGCAGCTAGACTTTGAATCCTGGCGCAAGCGCTTCCTGAAGCGCGACACCTATCCGCACATGCGGATGTGGATTGACATCCTTGAAGGTCGGGAACCGACCGACCTCCATGAGTCCATGGTGTATGCACCAGGGCGGCCTAACCGCCTGCTCATCAACACCCCGCCGTTCCATGCCAAGTCCACGATCCTGACTCAGGAATATGTGGTCTATCGCATCTGCATGGACCCCACGGTCCGGATCT
Source organism: Iodosphaeria phyllophila (assembly GCA_025802455.2). Lineage (NCBI taxonomy): Eukaryota > Fungi > Ascomycota > Sordariomycetes > Amphisphaeriales > Iodosphaeriaceae > Iodosphaeria > Iodosphaeria phyllophila. The sequence continues at coordinate 42,202 of JAOYMO020446647.1, read as the reverse complement.
GCATCATCTCCAAGACGCAGGACAAGGCCAAGAAGTTCTTGTTCTCTGCCAAGAAGATGCTGACCTCACCGCAGTATGCATTGATGCAGGCTGCCTATGCTCCAGCCGATGGCTGGAAGCATCCGGACTTCCCCTGGACCGCTACGCGGATCTATGTGGATAACCCGGAGGGGGCAGAGAAAGATCCCACCATTGAAGTCTTGGGTATCCGAGGTGACATCTATGGTGGTCGGTACGACCTGATCATTCTTGACGACGCAATCACGAAAGAGAATGCGTCGGAGCATGAGAAGCAAATGGACTGGTTGAACCAGGAAGTTGCCTCTCGGTTGTACCGGGGCAAGCTGTTGGTGGTGGGCACTCGGGTGTCCAGCACGGATCTTTACAGCGAACTGCGGAACCCGGACAACTTTACGTCCGGCGTGTCCGCCTGGACGTACCTGGCTCAGCCTGCTGTACTGGAATATGCTGAAGATGCGAAAGACTGGAAAACGCTCTGGCCTCGGAGCAATGCCCCGCTGGATACCGAAGATCCAGGAGAGGCAGATGCTGATGGCACTTATGCTGCCTGGGACGGTCCTGCGCTACGGGATGTACGTGATGCCATCAGGCTATCAACGTGGTCCCTTGTCTACATGCAGCAGCAAGTCGCAGACGACGCTGTCTTTAATCCGCAATGCGTCAGGGCCAGTCAGAATCGTGTACGTAAACCTGGACCTCTTGTGCCCGGTGCGTTCGGCCATCCCCGTGAGGGGATGGAAGGCCAGTACATAATCGGGTCCATGGACCCCGCCATGACTGGTGACACCTTTACCTTGGTGTATGCAGTTGATCGGAAAGACAACAAACGCCGAGTTCTTAACTGCTGGGCCAAGGCGTCACCGACGCCCGCCTATATCCGTGACATCATCAAGACCGTCACGGATGAATACTTGGTCAATGAGTGGGTCATTGAACAGAATGCTTTCCAGTTGTTCCTGACCCATGACCCTGAAGTTAAAGCGTTCCTGAACACTAGAGGCGTCAAGCTGACGCCACATTACACTAGTCGTAACAAAATCGATCCTGATTTCGGGGTAGCCAGTGTGGCTCCACTGTTCGGATCTCTGAAGGTCCGGGCCGATGGCCGCAGGACCGGCTTGGATCATATGGGTGACAATCTTCTAGAGCTGCCTGATAACAGCAATGAAGGCGTCAAGGCCCTCATTGATCAGCTCATCACCTGGGAACCAGGCAAGCTGGGTCGTCAGCTCAAGCAGGATGGCCCTATGGCCTTGTGGTTCGCCGAGCTGCGAGCTCGGGCATTGCTCGGTGATGGACGTAAGAAACGGCTGCACTTCGTGCAGAACCCGTATCTCAGTCGGGGCGACCTGGCTCGTCAGACGGTGACGCCGATCGAGGCGTATCGCCGGTTTGGCTAACACACTTAGGGCAATTGATCGGCTCGTCCGTGTAGTAGATGCCGTGGATATACCGTCCGCAAGACGGGTATTCCGGTCCGGCATGCACCACCAGGCCGCGCTTGGTCGTTGGGTTGGGGTACTTGTGCGTGCTGATCAGTTTCCTAGTCATTGTAAAAGGATAGCATATGTACGATGCCCATGAGCTGGGTGATATCCCTGCGCGGGTAGATGCCCTTCGGGCTCGTTACGCGCTATCAGATTCCCGAGCCGCTGAGATCCAGGCCGTCAGGCGTGGAGACTTTGAGGCTATTGCGCCTGACCTGTTCTCTGATCAGTTCAAGCGACCGGTGGTCGCCAATATGATTGACACCGCAGCCCGTGATATGGCTGCGATGCTAGCACCTCTCCCGGCATTCAACTGCTCCTCAGCATCCATGCTGAGCGAGCGGGCGAAAAACTTCGCCGACAAGCGGACCAAGATTGCTCGTCATTACCTGACGAGCTCTGATCTTGAGTTGCAGATGGCGGACCGTGGGGCGGACAACTACAACAGCTACGGCATGTTGGTTGGTTGTGTTGAGCCGGACTTTAAGAACAAGACTCCATACATTCGCATTGAGTCGTCCGTCGGGGCTTACCCCGTATGGAACGACAAGGGCGAGACCGTTGAGTTCGCCCGGTTGTACTACCGGGACTGGTTCAGCATTGAGGCTGACTACCCTGAACTGAGCTCCCTTCGGAGCAAGTATCCGATGGGTGTCCTGTCCAACAACAGGGTTGAGTGCGTCAAGTATGTGAGCGCCAAGCGCGTTCTCACCTACCTGCCTCAGATGGGGAATACTCCTCTTGAGGACATGGCAAACCCCATGGGGGTTTGCTACTACCACGTTGCCAAGCGACCTAATGCCGAAGAGTATGGCATCAAGGGTGCCTACGATGACGTTGTCTGGGTGCAGCTCGCTCGACACCGCATTCAGATGCTACTCATGGAAGGCATTGACAAGAGTGTCAGAGCGCCCATTGTGGTCCCCCCGGATGTGGACGACTTGGCCCTTGGGCCAGACGGAATCATTCACACTCAGGGCGGCATACAGAGCGTTGGGCGTGCTCGGCTCGACATGCCCAATCAGGCATTCAGTGCAGTCGAACAGCTCAAGTCAGAGCAGCAAATCGGAAGCATGTCTCCCGAAGCCCGAAGCGGAGCCACCGACGCCAGTGTAATCACTGGCCAGGGTCTCCAGCAGTTGGCTGGTGGATTCAACACACAGATTGCCCTTGGGCAGACTGTGTTCAAGACGTGGTATCGCAAGATCATTGCCATGTGCTTCGACATGGATCAGAAGCTTTTCGGTGGAACAAGCAAGGAGATCCGGGGCAATGACTCGGGTATTCCCTACGCCATCACCTACGTCCCCAATCGAGATATCGCTGATGATCACTCGATTGAGGTCAGCTTTGGATTCGCAGCCGGGCTGGACCCTAACCGCGCTCTCGTGTTCCTGCTTCAGGCCGATGGTGCTGGGCTCGTGTCGAAAGACTACGTTCGTAGGAATCTCCCCGTTGACCTTAATGCTTCTGAGGAAGAGCATAAGATTGTCGTGGAACAATCCAGGCAATCAATCATCCTGGCGTTCTCGGCTCTTAGCCAGAGCATCCCTCAGCTAGCTGCCGCTGGACAGGACGTCAGTCCTGTCATCAAACAGCAGGCATTGTTTATTCAGCTCCTCCAAAAGGGTAAGACAGTGGAGGAAGCCGCAATGATGGCGCTTGCGCCTCCTCCACCTCCACCGGGCGCGTCGACGCCCGGCGCTACCCCGGATGATGGGTCCGCGCCCGGTGGGGGCCCGCAAGGCTTCGACGATGGGTCGGGCCTTCCCGGGGATCTCAAGTCCGGCACTGCTACGGAAGGCCCTCAAGGTCGTCCGGATCTACAGCAGTTCTTTGCCGGGTTGTCCAGCAGCGGCAACCCTCAACTATCCGGTGGCGTCAGCCGCATGAACCCTGTAGTGAATGGCTGACCCTGATGCCTAGATATATTTTTACTCCAGCATCTGTAACCCCGACTGGACAGATCCAGCGGGTTCAGCTCTGGGATAGAGCTGTTGGCGGAAAGCGGTTGTTTGACTGCTATTCCATTGACGGTTCGGACAACATCACTACAGGGATCGTCCAGGGGACGATCCTGGCAGACGCCGTCACTGGCGCACTGCCTACCTTCGCTGGCCCGCAAGACATCAACACCATCTTTGTTCATGTCTTCGGCGCGGGCTCGCGCACAGCCACTGCATCAACGCGCGTTGCGCAGTCGGAATCGCGGACTGCCAAGCCTGTTGTCACTGGCTCCAAGGCTGCAAACGCAGCCTTGACTTCTCTTATCGCTGCCCTTGTGGCACAGGGCCTGATCACAGATACGACCACCTGATGTGGTCGAATCTCAAAGACTGGTTCTTTATGGGCTACCAAGAAATCCGATATCTAAAGTATATCGCCGAGCAGGTCGATTGCCTTCGGCATGACCTGCATACCTTGAACTACAAGTTTAATCAACAGGAGATTTCCCTCATGGCACTTCGTGACGACTTTAATTCTGCCCTTGCCGAGCTGGGCCAGGCCATTGTTGACCTGGCCAACCGGATCGCTCAGCTCCCGACCTCGGTTGACGAGCTGACTCAGGCCGACCTGGATTCCCTGCGGGCGGACAGCGAGAGCCTGAAGAACCTGGCTATCTCTAACCCCGAGGTTCCCACCGATGGTGACAACGATGGTGCCCCGGCTGCGGGCACTGGCGCTGACGCCGATGGCGACCCCGGCCAGGAGCCGGTTGAGTCCAACCCGGCTGCCGACCGTCGGTAACCATGGCTAACGGACACGGGGGCTATAGGAAACCTACCAATCCGGCCCCCGTGTCTGGCCCTGGTGCTCATTCACGGCGGACCGATGGTCAGCCCAATATGCAGCTACCTAACGCCGGTTACGGCGAACAGCAATCTTTCCAACAGATTCAATCCGGAGCGAAGTTGAGTAACTCTGGAGTACCGACTCCATCAGCATCGGCCGGGGCCTCTGCACCGGCCCAGCCAATTACTGGCATGGGGGCTCCAACCCAAGAGCCGGGCACGCCTGTTACGGCCGGTGCTGATATGGGTCCAGGCCCAGGGCTTGAGGCCCTGGGTATCCGTGGCGCTAACGCGCAGGATGCTGAAGAACTGCGTAAGTACCTTCCGGTGCTTATTGATATTGCACAGCGAGACGACACCCTTCCTGGGACTAAGCAGTGGATCAGGTCGATTGTTGCTTCCCTGGGATAAGGAAACAAGATGAGCCTGTGGGACCGTGTTGGCAACTTCTATGCCAAGACAATCGACGCTGTAGTCGATCCGCTCAATAGTGACTAGGCCCCCTGTCTCATCCTGGCGCCACCATTGGTGCCGCCTTCTCGGCTGGCAAGGCTGGCCTTGATCTCAATGCTCAGTTGTCCAACGATCTGTACACCAATAAGTACACGGGTTGGCTGGCTAAGGCAGCTCTGCCGGTTGGCGACCCTACGTCGCCAGAGCACAACATTGAGACGCACGCCACTGGCGCGCTGACTGCGGCTTTCTCATACGCCGTTGGTCGGCCTATCTCCACCATTGCTCAGGTCGACACCAATGGTTCGTTCGGTGCATACCTGAGCAGTGACGCCTGGAACAAGGCATGGAACCGGTCTGAGGATATCTCTGCCGGACAGGCCATTGACACTGACGTTCAACGCCAGTTCGGTGCTGACAATGGTTTCATGCAGGCTGAAGATCCCTTTGATCCCAAGCTTGCTAAGCAGCGTTCTAAGTACTTTGATTCATGGCAGGGCCGACTGTCGTCGGGCTCTATCGACTTGTTCCTCAATGTTGCCGTAGATCCTACGGTCATTCTGGGTAAGGCCGCTAAGGCGGCTGAAGCCTCAAGAAACATTGTCAAGGCTGAAGACAGGGCTGATGTTCTGGCTCGTGCTGCGAACCCTGACATTGCAGCACCAGCGAAGATTGCCAAGCAGGGCGACAAGGTCGCCAACCTGATCACCCGGATTGACAACACTCCGGTTGGCAGCATCCCCAAGATGCCCGAGCTTGAGCGCAGCGCCGATGCTGGCGCGTTCGCTCAGCTCTTTGACTCCGTGAAGACGTCGTACGCAGGAGACGGCGCAGAGCGCCGCAAGGCCATCGCTGACGTCCTGGGTACCGCCTGGGGCGACTCGGGCTCCATGGACCGCCTGACGGCGCGCAAGGACTTCCTAGGCCGACAGATGGAGGCCCTGAGCCAGGCTCCCGCGCAAGCGGTTCACAGCCTGGACCTGAGCGATGCTCAGCGGACTGTCGTCATGGCCGGTAAGCAGACCGAGCTGGACGGCCTGAAGAACCACATTGATGACCAGCTTGAGCGCATGACCAATGTACTCAATGCCGATGCTCTGCCCGAGGCTCGCATAGCTGGCGATGCTCGGGGCAACCTGGCCTACAACCGGCACCTCACTCAGATCTCTCGGGACGATGTGAGTCCGCGTCAGCTCACTGACGCACAGAAGCTTCGTAGTGCTGTTGCTGGCAACAGCCGCATTGCCCAGACCATGCTCTTTACTGGCAGCGCGACCACGCCGGTTCGGCTGGTCGGCTGGGCTAACCGTCAGTCGGTGGGCCGTATCCCTACGGCCGTTCATATCAAGGACTCGGTTAAAGGCTACGAAGATGTGACCAGGGTTCTGGGCACGATGAACTACACCCACCCTGACATCAAGCGCAATCTGCTTGATCAGTTCGTGCGCTCTCCGCTGGGTTCAGACCAGCGGATTGAGATCGTCAAGAAGATCAATAACCAGATCACCATTGATGCCGGTAAGAAGTACGGCATTCCTGAGTCTGATGTCGAGAAGGTCATCCAGGCCGGACAGGCTGAACACTCGTTCTGGAAGAGCACCATCGGAACGAAGCTGTACTCGGCAGCGCCGGAAGAACAGAACCTCTCGTTCTACGATCCTGAAGATGACATGTACCACGGGATGACTAAGGCTTTCGCCACATCCCACATTGAGGAACATCACCCCGTCCTTGACCCTCAGGCCATGGACAAGCAGATGCGCAAGCTGACCAAGAACCGGGCGCTGGATAAGATCCATGCGCCGGGTGCAGCCGATACCCTGGAATCCCTGGGTCAGGTTGCTGATGGTGTCATGCGTACGCTCACTGCCCGATGGAAAGATGCAGCCCTTATCCGGCTGGCCTATGGCCTGCGTGTTCAGACAGACAGCCAGCTTCGGCAGGCTGTCCACATGGACATGGCCCAGTTCTACCTGAGCCGTAAGCAGGGCCTCAAAGGTGTTGGTCACTTCCTGCTGACCGACCCCAAGGGAAACAAGTCCCTCAAGAACGTCTTCAAGGAAGGCGACATTGAGGGCTCGGTCCGCAAGATGTGGGCTGGTTCCCAGCAGGACTTGCCCGAGGCTTACCGCCTCACTGACGACGAGATCAACAAAACCACCAGGGCCATTCTGTCTCAGGATGGCGGGGTGGCCGATCTCGGTCAGAGTCTTTCTGATCAGACGCTGAGGCGTCAGCGTAATGGCAACTGGGTTACTCGACAGGCCCCTGCTCCTAACGCCTCGTTCAAAGAGAAGCAGCAGTACACCGAGGACTACCTTCGGGTAGTCAATCAGCAGCTCAAGAACTCTCCGGTTGCTATGGAGTTCGTTAAGGGTCGTTCCCTTGAGGATGTCGCTGCCGACGTCCGAGCTCAGCTTGTCAAGGGTGGGCCCCTGGCCCGGGAGTACCGGGTCGTTGGCAAGAACTTCAGCTCCATTGAGGACTGGCTCTCTCATCCTCAGGCGGCAGTAGATCACTACCTGCCGACAACGGATATGCGTAACGAGCTTCTGCCTGGCCCCAATGGCGGGCAGGCTGGCATGACCAAGTGGGACGTTGACAAGCATCTGCTTGGCAAGGACTCCATCGTTACTCCGATGCAGATCCACGCCGAAGAATACAATGTGATCGAGCAGAGCAAGCATGCTGCCTATTACAACGGTCTTCGTAAGAAGTGGTTCGGCATCATGGCCGACATGCCCGAGACGATCCTTGCTCGGTCTCCGGTGTTCTGGGATTCATACCGCAAGAACATCAAGGCCCAGCTTGATCTCGTGCCTGAGGAATACCTCACGGCCAAGGGAGCTGATGCTGTTCGTGCCTCCGCTATGCGGCAGGCCCGTAAAGACATGGGTCGGATTCTCTACGATGCGTCCGACGCATCGAACGCTAGCCACACCTTCAGGTACATCAGTCCGTTCTTCACGGCCTGGGAAGACACCATGAAGAAGTGGAGCGGGTTGCTCTATGACAACCCGACCGTTCTGCCTCGGATTAACCAGGTCACTCAGGCTGCCAATGACGCAGGCATTGTCAAAGATGCCAACGGCAACAAGGTAGATTCCCGTGGTCGGTCGATCGACAAGAACGGCAACCCGATCACCGATCCGAACTACCACCAGGGCGGGCAGTTCATTCTGCTGCCGAAGGCCCTGGCCGGGGTTATCCCAGGCGGCTATGGCGAGGGCCAGTTGAGAATCCGCAAGGATTCCATCAACTCTGTCTTTCAGGGTGACCCGTTCTGGCTTCCTGGCTTCGGTCCACTGGTGCAGATCCCTGCTAACAAGATCGTGAGAGACGTCTTCCCCAAGGAAGCCGATGATCCGATCATGAAGTACATCCTTCCCTATGGCACCACGACTGATTCTGTTCAGGCTCAGTTGCTGCCGAAGTGGGCCAAGTCAGCTCAGGGAATCCTGGGAACCAACCAGGATTTCAGTAACCAGTACAGCATCTATCTGGCCGAGGCAACGATTGACGCCCGTAAGGGCAACGGTACTGTTGATCTCAAGGCTGTTCGTCGTAAGACGAAGAACTACTTTATCATCAAGGCGCTGACCGACAACGTCTCGCCGATGAGCATGGCCCCTGATCCCAAGTATCAGCTCCATATCGACCTGGCTCACGAGTATCGCAATGATCCTAACCGAGCTGACTGGCTCGGGGATTTCATGAGGGATGATCCTCAGTTCGGCGAGATGGCTATCAGCCTGTCGGCTAACAACACTGGCATCACTGCGACCAATGCGGCGTTTGATGCTAGTAAGAAGTACCGGCAGGACATTGCCGCTGACCCTGAGCATGGCTGGCTTTTCGTTGGCCCTGCCAACCAGGGTGGTGCTTTCTCTGCTGGCGTTTACGACTGGCAGCAGACACATGAGGCTGGCTTCGGTAAGAACTTCCGAGGCAAGCAGAATCCTCAGGGTGCTCTGCAGAACATCCAGGAACAAGAGGGCTGGTCCACCTGGAACTCTTTCATGACTCAGGTGAACCTGGCCCTCAAGTCCAGGGGCTTGCTGTCAACGCGCCAGAAAGGCGCTGAGGATCTCCAGTTCGCGGTGGGTGCAGCGAGAGAACAGCTCGCTTCTACCAACCCGGCATGGGGAGATGCACAAGGCCAGGCTTCACACGGTGGAGCTGGCAAGCTCATCTCTACTGCTACTGACTTCCTGGCTAAGCATCCTGAAGCCCGAACTCGTCCGGACATGGTTGCCCTTCAGCAGTACATGACATTCCGTCAGCAGATCAAAGACGCGCTTGCCACGCGCAGCAACAAGAGCATTCAGTACAACCCCGACTTGGCCTATGCCCTTGAGGCTGGTGCCAGGCAACTGGTTGATAACAACATCGGCTTTGAGGCCATGTATAACCGCGTACTCCAGTACGACGACTTGAGCGACATTGACGGGAGTGCTGCCTGATGGCCGTTCCTTCTCCTACTAATGGTCTCGATCTGTCGTCGATCATCTCTGGATATGGCGGTGCCGGTGTCACCTCCAGCGAACCTCAGGTTTATACCGGGGTCCAGGGTGGTGGCACCGGTGAACACTCGGGGCCCGGCAAGGCCACGCCTAACGGCACGGTCAATCTGAGCACCGCTCAGACAATGTTCGCTGGCTTCGCGCCAGCCGAACAACAGGCCATGGCTAACAAGCTTTATCGGGCTGGCATCCTGGATGATCCTAATGACATCCAGGGTGCCTATGCCCAGTGGCAGCGAGCCGTGCAGTTCGCAGCCGATGCCTATACCGCTGGTGGTAAAGAGCTCACTCCGTGGGATGTGATCCAGCAGCAGATCGGCATGGGCAATGCCGCTCTCAAAAAGAAGATGAACGCTCCGGACCAGACGCACATCCAGAACAACATGCTTGCTCCCGGCGATGCCGACGCAATGATTCGTTCGATGTATCAGAACGAGCTGGGACGCGACCCCTCCAAGGGGGAGCTCAGCCGATACCGCTCGATGCTGATCAACAAGGTGCGTTCGCACCCTGATGTCTCGGTGACTCACAACACCTATGACGCTCAGGGCAATGTCATCTCCAGCACCAACACGCCGACTCAGGTCGGCCTGTCCTCTGCCGCCCTACAGGACGGCCTACAGGGCGACGTGCAGGCCGATCCGGAGTACGCGGCATACCAGGGAGCCACCACCTATTTCAACGCCATCCAGGGCCTGTTCAGCGGGTCTCCCGACCTGACGGGCAGCAATGGGTGACACACAGATCTCAGGGGCACAAGAGGCCATAGGCCAGCAGTCAGACCTGCTCCAGTCAGCAGGCTCCAGTGGGAGCCTGCTCGACACCCCTGATCTGGGTTTCTCGACTGCAAGCTATGACCAGTTCCAGCAAGCGATGGCCGGGAACAACGGGCTCAGTCCGTACGGATTCTCTAACTCCCTGAAGGACACTCCCGATACCGGGGATGCCGGTGGCAGGGAAGACATCGTCAAGTATGCCAAGCAGTTCCTCGGCGTGAACTACGTGTGGGGTGGCACAAGCCCTTCGGGGTTCGACTGTTCTGGGCTCGTGCAATACGTAGCCAAGAAGTTCGGTCTGAACCTACCGCGCATTAGCGCGGATCAAGCAAGGTCGGGTAAGCGTACTGACATCGGTGCCCTGCAAGCCGGTGACCTTGTGGCATGGGATGAGAACGGCAGGAACCAGGGTGCTGATCACATCGCCTTTTACATTGGCAATGGCTACATCCTTGAGGCTCCGCATACCGGAGCTCAGGTACGCATTCGCAAGCTTGGCAAGAATGAGGGCGCTTGGGGCGTCCATCTCAACTACCCGAAGTGAGGTGAGCTGTGGCTGATCCAGATGGCAAGACAGCTCACGAAATGGCACAGGAGTACGGCTTCGCCTACTCCTACCTGAAGTCCAATCCTGAACTGTGGAAGACGTTCCTCAAGGCCACTAAGGCTAGTTGGACTCCTCAGAAGTTCCTTGCGGAACTCAAGGACACCAAGTGGTACAAGACTAGCTCTGATCAGTTCAAGCAGTACCAGCTACTCAAGTCCAGTAATCCTGGCGAGTTCGCCTCCCAGCAGAGTCAGATCAGGGCGCAGCTCCAGGATAAAGCAGCGGCCTTGGGTGCAAGCCTCAGCGGAGCAACTCTTAATCGAGTTGCAGATAATATAATGAAGTTCGGTTGGAACGACAGCCAGATTCAAAACACCTTGGCCGATTATGTGAAGGTAACCAACGGTGTCTATAAGGGGTCTGCCGGGAATGACATTGAGTCCGTCCAGCAGACTGCTTACCGGAATGGCGTCCATCTGAGTAAAAGCACTCTCGCTTCCTGGGCTCATAACATTGCTGCGGGCAATGGTACTGCTGAGAACTACCAGCGGCAAGTACGTCAGATGGCTAAGAGTCTGGCTCCTGGCTACGCCACGGAGCTTGATGCAGGTGTGGACCTGCAAGATGTAGTCAGTCCCTACATCCAGAGTAAGGCCAAGTTGCTGGAAATGAATCCGGCAGACATTGATCTCTTTGACCCGGATATCCGGGGAGCTGTTAGCGGTGTGACGAAAGACGGCAAGCCCGCTAGTCAATCACTGTGGCAGTTCGAGCAGAAGATCAAGAGCTCCAAGCAGTGGCTTGGAACTCAGAACGCGCAAGACTCAGTAATGTCGGTTGCTCACAAAGTCCTTCAGGACTTCGGCTTTAACGCGGAGTCCTGATGGTAACTAAGCCTCCGAAGAAATCATCGGGTGGAAAGTTCTCCACCCCGGTTACCGGCAAGCCCACGCAGGTTGTCACTGCTCCGATCCGGACAGCGCCAATCAAGCCCAAGCCCAAGCCGGTGGCCACTAAGCCAGTTGCCAAGCCACCCGTCACAACGGGTGGGGATTACGGTGGCCTTACTGGTGCCAACCGCGATGCTGCGGTGGCCCTCACCAATCTGTTCAAGTCCTATGGACTTGAAACCTTGGCACCTCAGATTATCAAATTCATCCAGCAGGGGTTCTCATCAGACACCATTGCTATCGAATTACAGAACACAAAGGAATACCAGCAGCGGTTTGCGGCCAACGCCACGAGACTAAAGAACGGTCTACCTGTTCTTAGTCCCGCCGAATACATCTCAACGGAGAATAGTTATCGGCAGGTGATGTCCGCAGCCGGACTCCCTGTAGGTTTCTATGACTCCACTCATGATTTCCAGAAGTTCCTTGAGAGCGACGTTAGTCCGACTGAAGTCCAGAGCCGAGTGAACACGGCTGCGGAGGCGATCAACAAAGCGCCTCCGGAGACCGTGAACTTCTTCAAGCAGTGGTACAACCAGGGCGACCTGATTGCCTATGCGCTTGACCCTAGTGTTGCTCAGCCGTTGGTTGAGCAACGGATTAAGTCCGCTGAATCAGCGGCGATCGCTAGCCAGAATGGTCTTAACCTCAGCCAGAAAGCTGGAGAAGATATCGGGCGCACTGGTTCCTCTCTTAGCGATATACAGTCTGGTCTCAGCTTTGTCGCGCAAGAGTCCAAGACCGACGACAAGCTTAGCCAGCTCTATGGCGGTGGGGTCACCAGTGACGACCTGGTCTCCGAGGTCTTTGACCAGAACGCGGAAGCTGCTCAGAAGCGCAAAACGCTCGCTAGTCGTGAGCGTGCGACGTTCGGTGGGTCCGGTGCTCAAAGCAAGTCCTCGCTTTCGACGAACGCGGGAGGGGGATTCTAGATGTCTTTGATTGCTGTTCTCGTGGTTGTCCTGATTGTCGTGCTGATTCTGCGAGTCCTTTAAGAACCTTACGTAGCTGGTGCCATGCTTCAAAACCTACGATGTAGAACAGAAGCATGGCCCAGTTACTTGGGTCGCTTAATACCGTACTCACGGGCCTCATTATCTCTGATAAACCAATGGCAGTCTGCACAGCAGACTCCTTTCATTTTCCACACGGTGAACATGTGCCCCCGGTGGGGGCAGATCCATCGACCGTAGAACCATCGACGGTCGTATCGCTCTCTGAATCGCGCCAGTTCATCCTTCAGAAAGCGGAGCATTTTCACCCCTCATCGCATCAGCCTCGGCCCAGATCTTGTGGACCTGAGCCTCAAGAGTTTCTGTCATCAGGTTGAGGCTCTCGACTGCGGATGGGAATCCCATCCGTTTAGCAAGGCCCTTCGTGGTCCTGATGATGTCCTGCTCGAACATCAGCATGTTGGCGTGTTCGTACATCGCCTGACGCTCTGCTGACATGTCGGTCATGTATTACTCCTTAGCGGGGTAGAGAAGTCTGGTATCTCACCGGCCCCATAAGCCGCAAAGCGCAGGTTCAAATCCTGCCCCCGCTACTCCGTATAGAACTTGATCAGTTCGTCAATGTCTTTCTGTGGTGGTCGAGTGACACCCTGCTCGACTTTTAGCAATTTGCTGAGAGGCCAGCCGAGCGTGACCGTGACATCATCGCGACTGATGCCTTTCTTCTCGCGAACCTCTCTTAGTTCTCTCCTGAGTACTCGCCATTTGTATAGCTCATCTGGCATTTAAGTTCCCTCCGCAGATCGTCCGGCCCTCGCGGAGCGTACCAGACCGGCAGTCATGAGAGCTAGACCTGCACCCCGGCAGGACTCTACGGCTTGTGCATCTTTTATGGGAGTAAAGAAATGCCCGAATGGGATAACGACGATGACGACGACTACCAGGGTTCCGATCTTGTAAAGCAACTGCGAGCTCAGCTCAAAGACTTTAAGAAGAAGAACACGGAACTGGATACAGAGCTGAGCACGCTGCGTCCGCAGGTGCGAAAGGCCTCTATTGCGTCGGTGTTGTCGGACCTTGGTGTGCCTACGAAGATTGCAGCTCTGCTGCCTTCAGACGTGGAACCCACCAAGGATGCTGTTAAGGCGTGGGTTGATGAGTACGGCGACGTGTTCAATCTGGCAAAGCCAGAAGTGAAGACTGAAGTCGTCAAGGAAGAAACCAAGGAAGAGGAAACTCCGACTTGGGGAACTCCGACCATTGACCAGGCCAACCAGGATATGTGGGCGAAGATTCAGAGCGGCGAAGCAGCCGCAGGGACTACGTCCCCTGACATCCAGACTCAGCAGCTAGCCCAGCTCGGGCGCGCATTCGAGGCTGCCAATGGCAGCGCAGATGCATATTTTGAGTTTCTCCGATCGGGGAAACCTCTCCCTTAAACATTTGGATGTGATTAGAGGTGGCTAACCAGTACACCTCAATTGCGACTACACCGGGTCTTGCGGATAACACCGTCAAGCTGATGTACGATTTCGCAATTGCCCTGGTCTTCCGGGAGACCAGCATTTACCGTCAGTGGACTGACAAGTCCCCGGTGAATGTCAATGGCCCGGCTCAGACGATCACGTTGCAGAAGCAGGACTACTTCGGTACTGCTGCTGTGACTGCGGCTAAGACTCCTCTTAACGAGGAGCAGGACGTTGACAGTACCAAGCTGCCTCCGACCATCACCGTTAACCTGACGGTTAACGAGTATGGCGCTGCGGTTACCAAGACGAAGATCCTGCGGTACTTCAGCTTCGCTGACGTTGACGCTATTGCTGCCCGCACCGTGGGCATGCACATGGCTGAGACGCTGGATGAACTGGTCCAGGATGTCATGGCTACCGGTACTCAGGTGCTGCGTGCCCAGAACCGAACCAGCACCGTGACCGTTACCAGCACCGACTACATCCGGGCGACCGATGTTCGGCGTGCCGTGACCAAGCTGCGGGCCAACAAGGTTCCGGATTTCAATGGTTACTACATGGCGGGTGTCCACCCGCATGTTATCCATGACCTTCGGGAAGAGACTGGCTCTGGTTCGTGGCGTGTTCCGAACGAGTACGGCACGGATCAGTCGATGATTTGGGCCGGTGAGTTCGGCGCGTTTGAGGGTGTTCGCTTCGTGCAGAACACCCGTACCCGTACCGCGCTTGACGGCGCGTCTTCGGGCAAGGTTTACCGGACCTGGATCATGGGACGTGAGGCTATCGCCGAACGTGTCGTTGAGGAACCGAGCTCGGTTGTTGCTCCAGTGATCGACAAGCTTCAGCGCTTCTCGACCATTGGTTGGTATGGCGTTCTGGGCTGGTGCCTCTACCGCGACGAGTCGATCGTCCGGCTTGAGACCAGCTCCTCGGTCGCCCTGCTCTGATGCATGACGAAGGGCCCTGAGTGATCAACCTCAGGGCCCTTCGCCTGTTGCCTTTGCACCGCAGTACCCGTCACATGAAACGGCTTCCGTTCCGGGCCTCGATGTTCCCCGGCCCACGTGGCCGACCCCTGCCGCTCTAGGGCGCAACATGGAGAACTTTAGATGATCCTGCTCGATCCAGTCAAGCACTGGGTATGCCCCAACTGCGACTTGCAGGAAGTTACCCGTGAGGCGCAGCCACACACTCGCTATCACTCGTGCCGTGGCCTTCGCGGCCTATCGGCACCAATGGTGCCTGAAGGCATCAAGGCTGATGTCCGCGCTATGGAGCGCGAAGACTACATCGGTGATGAAGAACCACAAGTTGACGGCGCGGGCCGTCCCATTATGTCGATCGTTACCACTCGGGATGACGGACAGGATTGCTCTGTTCTGGCACCTGTAGCTACCGGAGGTGCCCGAAGTGGCATGGAGTAATAGCAAGATCTTCCGTCAGTATGTCGCCGATTCGCTTCGGCGCACTGAACCTTTTGCGCTGGCCTCGGACACCCTGAAGGCCGCGCTCTATAACAACACCCCGACTCCTGACCAGAACGTCACGGCCATTCTGTCTGGTTACAACCAGACCAGCTCTCAGTGGCTTACTGCCAATGAGGTCTACCAGGCTGGTCAGTATGCACAGGCTGGTGTTGCGCTGACTTCCGTCAGCGTTGACTTCGCCACTGCTGGTGTTGTCTTCCTGGATGCGGCTGACACCGCTTCCGGTTCGGCCGCTTCGCTGTCTTCGGTGTACGGCTGCCTTGTCTATGACGACACCGTGTCTACGCCCATCACGGACCAGGGTATTTGCTACAACTACTTCGGCGGATCTAACACCGTGGTCAACGGCACGTTCACGATCGTGTGGTCTGCTTCTGGGATTATGCGCTTTACTCTCTAAGGGGCACCTGTGCCAATCACCATTAGGAACAGGTGGTCAGTTCCGCCCCTTCTGGGCACACGACAGGATCTTGTCCTTGGCGTGGATAAGCCCGGTCCGGACAACACTGGCGTTTATCCCGGCATTAATAGAACCTCGGTCACCGGGCATACGCCCGTTACTGGTGCAACCTATGAGAACCTAGACATTCTCAACCATGTTCACTTGCCGAACGCGGCTCTTGATGCATCACCGATCATCTACAAAAACTGTTTCTTCAGGGGTACGGCTGCGCCGCCTACTGGATTCACTGGACTGTTCGTCGCTACGAACAGTCAGGGACACGCTCCGGTTATCTGCATTGACTGCACCTTTGATCCGCAGACTCCGCACTTGTGGACCAGCTTGCAGGTCGGCTATGGGGTTCAGTACTACCGGTGTGATATCGCTCGGGTGGTTGACGGTCTGTCCGTCTTCCGGTCGGCTGCCGGTACGACGGATTCCCCTAGTGGTTCCATCATGGAACAGTGCTATATGCATGACCATCAGTGGTCAACCCATGATCAGCACACTGCCGTAGGGCAGAGTTCTAATGCTGATGGTGGACACCCTGACTGTGTCCAGCTCCAGGGTATGTCCGGTACCACGATCCGTGGTAACTACTTCACCGGCAAGATTGACCCTCAGTATGGCCTGAACTACTACGGCACCAATGACACCAACAGTTGCATCATCATCAAGCCAGACGTTGGAATCATCTCCAACCTGAATATTCAGAAGAACTGGCTCGGTGGTGGCTCTGCCGCCATGAACATCACCAATGACCCACCGGCCCGTATCAACACAGACCTGGGCATTATCAAAAACAACATCTTTAAAAACAACTCTCGGCAGTACACCTGGGTTGCCCTTGACACCATCGCGGTTGACAAGGGGACCGTGGCGGCCGGGACGGCCAATGTATATGAAGACACCGGACTAGAGATCACTTACACCAGAGGGGCATAATGGCTCTCCTGGTAAATAGCCTTGAAGGTGGCACCAATACCACGACGATCTCCACTGCTAACAGTGGTGGTACAAGTGGCGATGCTTTCACTACCGTTCAGGGCTCACCGAAGTTCACCAGTTCCGCCATCACTGGCGGCATGGCCGCGCTGTTCGATACCACCACGACGCAGTTTCTTTCGTGGGATGATGCTGCCTCCTCGGCTGTTCTCGCCGGTCGGTTTACTTTCACGCTTCCGTCGCTGCCCTCGGCTGACCATCAGGTCATTGGTATTCGTACCCTGACAGGTACGACTGGTGCGTCTATTGAGATCTCGTCCACCGGACAGATCCACTGCACGATTCAGTCATTCACGTCTTCGTATTCAGTTCCGGTCATGAGTACCGGAACTGTTTACCGCCTTGAATTCCAGGGCACTGGCTTCGGCACTACCAGCACGGCACTCTCCGTGCAGATCTATGCTGGTGCCACCAGTGGCACCGTGTTCGCTTCGGCTTCCGTGAGTGGTGCTAACACCTCAGCAGCCGGACAGGCTCAGCGCATCCGGTACGGCAAGCCTGCCGGTTCGGCCACCCTGAGTGGCCTCACGATGGATGACCTGGCCCAGAACATCGGGACCAGCACGGCCATCGGGCCGCCTGCGTACAACGCTTCCCCTGCGGCTGGCCTAGCAGCCGCTACAGGCACCGCGTACGACGTCACGCCGACCAACGCGTCCGCCAGCTCGGGTCCGGTCACGGTAGACGCTCAGACGGCGTTCGCTGGCGGCTCAGCGCCGTTCTCCGGTACACCCATCTCGACCTCAGTCGAGCAGGTCGTTGACAACCCTGTCGCCGCTACCGGCGCGGCGAACGATGCTGCCCCTGGTGTGGGGCCCAGTGCGCCTATCGCTGGCGCTACCGGCGTTGCCTATGACGTCACCATTATTGCTCCATCGAACATCAATGTTGATGCTGGCCTTGCGGCCAGCACTGGTGTTGCGTTCGACGCCAAGGTTAGTATCCCCGGTTCTGCATTCCCCACCGTGGCCTCGGGCATCGGTGAGGCGTTTGACGCCACAACCACCATCACCATCTCGTATATCAACGTTGATGCTGGTTACACCACTGACGTGGTTGGGACGGCGCTTGATGCCACAATCATCGCCATTAGTCAGATCTTCCTGTACTTCACTACGCCGACTGTTCGTCGGCATGGTATTCGCACAGGCCACGGATTGTATGACCGACTCTATATCGACGAAGGATCGTCGATCCTGAGGTTCGGCAATTCATTCAAGCAGATTGTTACACCTGACGATGCTCAGATGGAGTCGGCCGATGCCGTCTACATCGGTGGTCGTACATACGCAGTTCCAGAGATCGAAGCACAGTTGCTTCGGTCTGCTGGCTATGGGCATTACGTCACTGATCTCCCGGGCGTGCCTATCGAAGAAGTTGACTACACACAATACGGGGTCGGACTCTACGGTACTGGACCTTACGGAGCTTAAATGACAATCGAACTGCCCGAACCGTCAGCAGACGTAGATGTCTGGGGCGAAAAGCTTAATGCGGCAATTGAGCAGATCGAACAGCTCGCAGAGGATGCCGCTAATGCAGCGGCTACCAATGTCCAGGTCACTGCCAAGGATGGCAGCAGCATCACCATTGGCTATGGCCTCGAATCAGCCAAGCTGGTTCTGAGCGCCATCGTCGGCGCTAAGAGTGGCATCGCCACTCTTGACAGTGGTGGCAACATCCCGGTTGGACAGTTCGGGAATATCTCCCCGGCTGGTATTGGTGCGGCTCCAGCCATTCACAATCACAACCTTAGTGATGTGCCTCAGGCTGCGCAGCAGATCAACCAGGCTCCCGCTGTTGCGGTATTCAATACCACCACGAGCAAGTGGCCCCTGCTGAGCGCAGTGACGGACTCGCCGACCAGGCCCATCATCTGGATGGGCGATGCCGATATCCCCACCTATGCCCGGCCGGGCGTGGACTTCTTCTATGGTCCTCGGAAGTCTGGATCTTCGGTGTCGACTCCGACACCTCCCACTCCTCCGACTGCTACGCCTGACGCCAATGGCGTCACTCAGTCTGTGCCCGTTGTCACGGTCAATGGATCGACGTTCAACATCACGGCCACCGTGACGACGAACTCTAACAAGACGTTCCCGTATCTTCAGATTGCTGTGCGCGGTCCTAGCGGACAGAACTACGACACTGGCTATGCCTATGGCGCGGTCATCAATACGACCACACAGACGCTCACAGGCTCTGGCACGGCCGATGCCACTGGAACGTGGACCACGTTCCTGGCCTACAACCTGACCGGTGCGGCCGATGCCTGGGTCAATGGTCCCTCGGCCACGTTCTCTATTGCTTCGCTGGGCGGCGTGCCGACCACGCCGGGCAACGGAACTCCCGGATCTGGTGCATTCCCCGTCCTGGGCCGTAGCGGTAAGGCGTGGAACTCTGGCGTCTGTGACCGGTCGAACGCTGACGTTCCTTCCTGCCAGGCATTCTTTAACTGGCGTGGCAGCCAGGGCGACGCCATCATGTTCTTCTCGTCCCGAGGTTCTTTCGATGAGATGACCTACGTTCCGGACGGCCTGACGTCCTGGCCTGGATACCGGGTCATTGCCATTCCTTCTCAGCCTAACGGTCAGAGCAATGCAGCTACTGCGGCTGGCAGCAACAACACCTGGTGGACCAACTACGGTCTCATGCTGAAGAACAAGGGTTGGGATGATGGCCGGACCATCATCCGGCTTAACTGGGAGCCTAACGGCAACTGGTATTCCTGGGCCTGGGTCAACGGCGGTGCCGCACAGTTCGTCAATGCTTTCAAGAACGTTGTTAACTCTGTCCGGATCAATGCACCTAAAACGAAGTTTGACCTCTGTGTCAACAGAGGAAACGTTAATGGTGGTATTGACTGGTCCACTCAGATCGTAGACCCGCTGATCGGGTGGGTCGACATCCTCGGCCTGGACAACTATGACTTTGCTCCTGGCTCTCTCAATGACAGCCAGTTCAATTCCATGGCTGCCATCAACCCTGGCCTTAACACCATCTCGGCCAAGTGCCGAGCCAAGGGTCTGAAGATGTCCATTGATGAGTGGGGTGTCTGCACCAACGTCAACAACTATGGCGCTGGTGGAGATAACCCGTACTACATCAGCAAGATGCAGGCGTGGATGGCTGCGAACTCTGACGTGTTCGCCATGGATCTGTACTTCAACATCAATGCTGATGGTCTGTATCAGCAGCTCTATCCCGTAGACACCAAGCCGAACTCGTCGGCTCGATACGTTCAGGAATTCTAATGGCTACTTGGGTTCTCCAGCCCATTGGGGCTGGTCCTGCTATCACCACGTTTGATCCTCAGATCCGCTATATCGGATCGTCTACTCCGGTCCCTGGTACAACCTGGGTAGTGAATGACATCTGGATCGACACTACCTCAACCATGGTTCTCAAGCGATGGAATGGGACGGCGTTCGTAACATGACAACTCGGTTCTCAGACAATGGGTGGCCCGGTATCCCGGTGCGGGCTGACCTGGTGACCACCACTGTTCCGGGAACCAACCTCAAGGTTTACCTCGCCCCTGGTGGGCCGAGCTGGATTCTCACGGAGTTCATCCGGAGATTCAACATCGAGGTAGAGGAAATCGAACAGCCTAAGCTGGACGACTGGTCATATGCGTACCGCAATGTGAGAGAAAGCGATGTTCATCTGTCGTGCCACGCAAGTGGCACGGCAGTGGACCTCAATGCACTCAAGCATCCGCGCGGTGTTCACAACACCTTTAGCGCGGACAAGGTTAAGAAGATCAGAAAGTTGCTTTCGGATTTCGCCGATCCGAAGACGGGGATTGAGGTCATCAAATGGGGCAAGGACTTTAAGTCCCCATCCATTGTTGACGAAATGCATTGGCAGATCCGAGGGACTGCCGATGACCTGGCCAGGGTTAAGCAGAAGCTCACGGCCCCTGTGCCACCCCCTGTGGAGGATAGCGTGGACCCGAAAGATGTATGGAGCGTTCCGAAGTTCAAGGAATTCGGTGACGCTGATGGTGATGGAATCCGTGAGGAATACACTCCCGCTGAGATTCTCTATCGCACTGACGCTGCCGTGCAGCGTATTGAGAAGGCGATCACCGCCCTTATCAAGGCATTGGTGAAGTGACACCGGAGGGCTGGGTGCTAAATATCGGCGCACTGCTGGGCGCAGTATTCGCCAGTTACCAGGCCAGCATCGGAGCCAAGGAAGCAAAGAAAGCCCGTGAGCTCAGTGAGCCCACGGGCAATGGCTTTGCTCGCATGGTTATGGACAAGCTCAACAGTGTCGAAGACAAAATCAAGAGCGTTGAATCCAAGATGGATACTCATATCCATGACCATGCGACTGATGCTTTCGATCGCGGTAAGCGCGAGCAGAAGCTAGACCGAGAACAGAGAGCGCGTGATGAGCGAAACCATTAGTCCTTGTCGGGGTGGTTGCAAGACTCAGGATCATGAGTCGTACATCCAGTGTCTTCGGGCTGCAAGCCCGTTAATCGCTTATACGAACTCAGCGAATAACCAGGATGCAACGACACAGAAGCGATGGGATCGGGAACTTTCTCGCTATCGTGACCTAAGAGCATCCGGAGTCGACCCAGAGGGTACGACTCACCGGGATATGGATAAGGCTGAACGGGTGCTGAACTCTTAGTCATCCCAGCCCGCCAAATAATCCAGGCTGACGTCTAATGCTTTGGCGAGCTCCATGGCGGTGGTGAGTTTCATGCCAATGAAACCCCTTTCCCAATGACCTACGACACTATCGTGATATCCGATTCGTCTGCTCAGTTCGGCTATACTTATTCCTTTGGCGAGCCGGGCTTTTGTCACTCGCTTGCCGACCTGTTCATTAAACTCTTGATCAGCCAGGGTTTTTTCTCTACTCACCTTGTAAACTCCCCTTGGGAATGATATGGCCTACACTACAAACGATACATTCTCAAGCCTTATCGACGAGGTTATCACTTCCCTCCAAGGGTACGGCACTGACAATGACCAGGTAGCAACCCTTGTAAATGCGATCGGCGTAAACGATCTTTCCCTTTCCGTCGATGACACTAGCTCCCTCAGTCGTGGCTTGATTGAGATTGACCAAGAGATCATGTACGTCCAGTCCGCTGACAACGGATCTGTAGTCCTCCAGCCCTGGGGCCGGGGTTTCAAAGGAACCGTGCCCGTCGCTCATCCTGTCAGCTCCATGATCTCGATTGCGCCCACCTGGCCTCGGGCCGTGGTGGCGCGAGAAGTGAACAACACGATCCGTGCGGTGTACCCTGGCCTGTTCGCCGTGGCGAACACGGATTTTACCGTGACTGGGGTCACCTGGCAATACTCCATGCCAGCAGCCATCGACAGGGTTCTGTCGGTGGACTGGTCCTGGCAGTCCACGTCCATTGATGGATGGATGCCGGTAACCGGATGGGAGTTGATCCAATCTGCCAACACCACTGACTTTGTATCTGGCAAGGCTCTGCTTATCTCAGAGCCACTGCCTTCGGGGTGTCGTATTCACGTCACCTATGCAAAGGCTCCGACCTTGCTTGTGAATCCCGGTGACCTGTTCACCGCCACCGGGTTGTCAGCAACGTCCCGTGATGTTGTCGTGTACGGCGCAGCAAGCCGCTTGCTGCCATGGCAGGACACGTCCCGTGTCCCTGTTGAAACAGTGGCATCTGATGCACAGGACACCACCAAGCCGGTGGGCAATGCTATTGCCCTGGCTAAAGAACTTCGTAACTTGTATGCATCCCGTATGCAGGAAGAAAGATCCGTATTGCAGGCTCGTTATCCTGCTCGTTCTCATAGGGTCCGCTGATGACAGCCGCTAGAAACTACAGCTCAGTTGCACGGCTTGCGGCGCTGACCGCAAGCGTCAACAACTCTGCGACTGTACTTGCCCTTGATGTGGTCACCGGCTATCCGACCATTCCATTTACCATCGTAGTAGATGCCGGTCGGGCAGCCGAAGAAGTCATGACCGTGACGGCCCTGGTCGGCCTGAATGCGACGGTTATCCGTGGCGAGGATGGCACTGCGGCACAGCCGCATGATGCCGGAGCTCAGGTCCGACACATGGCTACGGCCCGGGATTTCCGGGAAGCAGCGGAGCATATTGCTGCCACCTCGAACGTACATGGCACCACTGGACTCCTGGTCACCACGTCCGATAGCCAGGTTCTCGATAACAAGACGTTCCAGGCTGGTATCACTGACCATGTGCCAGTGACGATCCAGGCTGCGTCCGGTCAGTCCGCTGACCTGCTCCAGGTGACCACCTCTGCTGGCACCGTGCTCAGCTCTATCGGTCCTGACGGCCGGGTTAAAACTCCCGGTGTGGACGGCTCGTCCACAAGTACATTCAAGAGCAATAGCCCTGTTGTCACTCCGCTCATTGTTCAGGCCGCAGCCACTCAGACCTCCCCCCTTCTGTCGGTTCGGGATAGCGCGGCCATCGAGCTGGCCTCCATCAATGCTGATGGAACCATGGCCAGTAAGAGCACCACGGTTTCTGGCAACATCACCGCTAGCGGTGAGATCTTCACGACCGACTTTCACTCCAGTCACACCGCTGAATTCACCACCACGGCAAGCACCACTGTTCCGGCAGTGGTGCGCATTCCTACGGGTGGCACTGCCACTCCATTCGTTGTCCGCAACCCTGCGGACCAGGACATGGCCGGTGTCCGTGGTGACAGCGGACACTTCCAGATGTTCCATGGTGGAAGTGGCAACAACGTCATTCCGTTTATCTGTGTCGGTGGTTCGCTACCTATCACCATGGGTGCTGGTGCTACCAGTCAGGGTGGCACCATTGACTACAGTGCATTCGGATTCTCGTTTACTCCACTGGTCTATCTCACTGTCCGTCAGGACAATGACTCGACGCTGAAGCGTCGTGTGACTGCCAATGTGGAGAACACCCCCGGGCTGACGTCATGCGCAGTGCGCATTATCCAGACGTCCAATGAGCCTCTCCCGGATGCGGCCAGTTACCGCATCTACTGGATGGCTATCCAGTTCCGAGCTGATCAGGCAGTGAGCTAAACAATGACAGGGTCTTCGTACTACGATGCCGGTGTTCCCGACATCACGGAAACTATTCCGTTTCCGATCTCAGCACGAATCAATAGCCCTGTCTTTGTCGATAACACTTACAAGACCGACCTCACTATTAACGAACTGGATTTCCGGTTCGCTATCTCTGACGCTAATCTATATCAGCGGGAGACCGCTGACTTCAGGCGTCAGCAGATTGACACCAGCAAAGAACCAGGAGAGCAGTCGCTCTCCCAGTGGTGGGTCAGGGATCAGAACTCCTGGCACAAAGGCGCTGGCATTAACTTCTATGAACCTGGTAATGATGATACTCTTACTGAGTATCGTTTCGCCAAGAGCATGGGAGTTGACGTATGGACTCAGGGTCAAGCAACACTCCTGAAGTCAACGCCCAACTTGATTACTGCAACCTCAGGTCAGAATTCTTTTGTGACGTCTGGTGTAGTCGGTGGAACGAATGTCTTCTTTGGCGTCATCAATGGAACCCTGTTCCGTCACGACGGAACGACGAGGACTAACTACACCGGCACGACTGCGGTCGTTGCCGAGCCTGTTGTCACTGGTGCCAAGGTCATGGTCGGCACCACCGATGGAATCTGGATCGGTGATGTCACCGGTACCACGCTGACCAAGATCTGGACGACGGCTACCGCCGTCAACGTCGTACCTCGTTGGGTGAAGTCGCGCATCGTCGCGACTCAGGGTCAGAAGCTCTGGGATCTCACCCTTGCGGGTGGCTCTCTGGACTCCACTACTCCCTTGTTCACACACCCTAGCTCTAGCTGGCAGTGGAATAGCGTCTCAGAAGCTCCAGGTGCCATTCTGGCGGCCGGTAGTGACTCGGGCTATGGATATGTATACGCCTTCAATTTGAAGGACGCAGGGACCGGCCTGACGCCGACGCTTGGCAGCCCGGTTCAGGTGGCCGACTTCCCCCCTGGGGAAGGCGTCTATTGCATCAAGGCTTACCTGTCTCAGTACCTTGCCATTGGCACAGCCCGAGGGCTGCGCATCGCTGTCATGGCTAACGACTCCACCAATGGAGTCCAGCTCCAGTACGGACCGCTGATCATTGAGACGACGAATCCCGTTCGCTGTCTCGGCGCACGCGATCGATTCGTCTATGCAGGGATCGAAGCCGACCTTGATGGTGGCTCAGGTTTAGCGCGCGTAGATCTGTCTCAAGAGATTGGGGATTCGACGCAGCGCTACGCCTGGGCCTATGACGCTCAGGCTCACGCACTGGGCCAGGTTCAGTCTGTATCATTCTTAGGGGTCTCCGATAGAGTCGTATTTGGAATCCTAGGTCAAGGTCTTTTTCTGGGGTCATCCACGGCATACGAAAGTACTGGGTATATCTTAAGTGGTAAGATCCGATACGGAACATCCGAACCCAAGACATTCAATCTCCTCAAGGTAAGAGCTACCATTCCTGATAGCTCTGGGATTGCGGTTAATACCATCAGCGAGAAAGGTCAGGATGAGTTCCTGATCTCTCTCGGCTCTGCGTGGGACACTGCCGAGGATATCACCTTGCGGACCCTGGCCGATGTAGGCCAGGCTTATGCATCTATTCGATTGACTCTGACTGGCACTGGATCAAGTACTCCGATCCTTACTTCTATGCAGATGAAGGCTCAGCCTCGCCCTCGCATTCAGCGGAACATCAAGCTTCCGCTGAGGCTGGAAGATGTTGAGCAGGATCGTAATGGAGTAAAGATCGGTAAGACTGGCTCTGCTATTGAGCGCCTGCTGGCGCTTGAGGCAATGGAACAGGATCAGACCGTGGTCCTGGTGACTGACTACACCTCCGGTGAATCATTCACCGGGCATGTCCTTCAGGTTCAGTTCATCAGGGACACTCCTCCCAGTCGTAACCGGCTTAACTTCGGTGGCATTGTCAATGTCACTGTCCTCAAACTCTGAGCAGTGACAGAGCTCATTCTCCGTAATGCCGGGACCGGCATGTGTCCTCATCCCGCAATTCTTACACATTGGATTCTCCATGTCTGATTATGACCAGGCCGCTAACCCTCTTAGTCCTCGGCCTCCGAAGATGCCTCCGATGAAGACGACCACCAAGGGTAAGTAACTACTTCACATATAGCGCGATCTCTCGCGCTGCGCAGAGTGGTATGGAATACCAGCAGTCGCACATATCCCATGAGCAAGGGCAACAGCCGTTACTCATCATGGCGCAGATGATGCGCCATAGCTGATCGTATTCATCTTCGGTCATCGCTCTCCTTCTCTTTGTAGTCGGGGCAGCGTTCCCTAAGGCGTGAGTTCAGGAACTTCATGCATGTTGTGCATTGTTCAACATGCATGCAATACCAATGATCTGGCCAGTCGCCACCTGAATTGTAGTACCACGGGTAAAGCACGGTGGCCCAGTTACACGAGCCCAGCTCCCATCCCGCGCGATTGTCCGGGATGACAATCTCTGGCGTGTGCTCTCTACCAACAACACCCTTGCACCACTTGCGAGTATCTTTCTTTCCAGGGATTGAGCGCACGCGCTCATCGGGAGGTTTCTTCATTGGCTACTCCTCTCTGGTTTAAGCGTGAGATCTATCTAGGTTATACAGGTCCGGATGTCAGAACACTCCGGAGAATGTTCGGCTATCCGGAAGACGGATCATACGATCGGTCTGTAATGCAGAAGGTGATTGGCTTGGCTAAATCTAAAGGTGTAAAGACGGACGGGGAAGTTAACGCTGAGGTAGCGGACGCCGTAGGTCCGTCCGCTGACGAGGGCCTCGCTCCCGAGTGGTATGAGCGGGATCTTCAGCAGGGGGACATGGGTCCAGACGTCCGGTCCCTTCGTCTCGCTCTGGGTTTTAAGGACGATGGTGACGATAGGTTCGAACATGAGGTTGATTCAGCCGTCAGACGGCTGCAATCCTCCCTCGGTGTTTACACCACTGGAGTTGTCGACCTCGACCTTGCGAAGGTCATCCGCTGAATACCAGTCATCCAGGAAATCATTGATCCGTTCGTCCCGATGGTACGGGTCAATGCGAGTGCCCGCATAAGAGCGGGCACGTGGGTAGTCGATCTGAGCAGCTAGATTGAATACCGTTTGACCTTTGCGCCACCGTGGATTCAATGACATCAACAGCTTGACCTCTTGCATGAATGCAGTTCGATCCATTGCAACTCCTTTAGATAGACGAGACGCCCCCCACCTTCACAGGTGGGGGGCGCTTTTCCCGTTCCCGGGGTTTCCTCAATCGGGTTCTGGGGGAGAACTAACAGACCGAGAGCCACACCCGAGGACGGAAACCTACGGGCTCACCTGCCGGGGACCAGGGCTTCGACGATGGTCCCCGGCAGGGCTCGGGGTGGTGGCGATGGCAGGCTCATGGTTGCGGTCCCGCTGCGCTTCCTCCGGGATCAAGAATACGCTGCGACTGCGGAGCACCGCTACTGTTTCCACCGACAGTTCGATGGGCGGCTCAGGCCGCCTCTTCATGATCACCCTTGACCTCCCTGATGTCCGAGCAGGCCGCACACAGCGGCCTGAAGATCATGACTGTAGCTGGCTGGCCGCACTTGATACAGGGCCGTTGTTCCTCACTCACAGTGAGAACGTTAGCCCATCTGAGCTGGGGTTCAAGTGGTTACGACCATGTAATTTTATACACTCAGTTATGCAGAACGGCCCTGCTCCACGGGAAGAGAGCAGGGCCGTACCGGCATCCGTCCGAGCCATAGACGGGACTCGGGCAAACTACCACGGCCCCCCGGCCGCGAGTCAATGGGAGTCAGGAGGGCGACAACCACGAGTCATGGGCCGAGAGGCCGCAGAGGTACCAGGGTAACCTGGTGGACAAACGATAGCAGGCCCGGGGCTCATCCTCCCCGGGCCTGCTCTGTCGGTCCCGGGGAGATCGCAACACCCCGGGCCTGTCTTGCTGCCGCACCCCCGCATTGGGTGCGAGGGAAACGCTAGCCGATCGACCTGAGCTTGGCTACCTCGGCCGGGGTGCTGCTGTAGAACCTCCGGTTGGCCGTGACCACCCGCTTGAGGGCCTCGCGGTCAGGCGTGGCCCCGATGTACTCCCACGTCTGCTGTTCGGTCGAGTGGTTCAGGAACATCATGACCATCCGGATCGGGATCTCTCCCGGCTGGAGCTCCTGACGCTCCCGCTTGCGCTCAAGCTCCATCCACATGGAGTAGGCCGCGCTGCGACGCAGCGTGTGCAGACCTTCACCCTTGATGTTCCGACCATCGTCGGTCAACACCTGCGTAACGATCTTGCGCAGCTCGGTCGGAGACCGATCGGGGATGACCCGGTGGGCCATGGACTGGTCCTGGCCGTAGTAGGGCCGCGTGAGGCACGGTACGAGCTTGTGATGGCGCTCAAGCTGCATACCCTGGGCCCACATCTGCTTCTGGTACCAGGACATGAACACCTCGCCAGCCTCGACCAGCTCACCCATGATCGGCACCTCGATCACTTCGTTGCCCCGAGTCTTCGGGCTGCGGTACCGGATGACAGCCTCGCCACTGGCGAGCATGTCCCACCAGTCGCCGACCGTGAGCAGGGTGAACTCCGACTGGCCTCGGCCGCCGGAGTAGAGACCGAGCTGCATCAGCCAGAGGTCACGAGGGTTCTTGGTCAGGCCGAACAGTCGGGCCCAGTTCTCCTCCCTGATCCGAGCTTTCGGCATGACGTCCTTGGCCCGCTTGGTCTTCAGGTGACTGGTCGGGAGGCCGGTGTTGTCCCACCGGCCGGACTGCACCAGCCAGCCGAAAAAGTTCTTGACGGTTGAGATCTCACCATTCTTGGTGTTCATGGCATGGGTCTTGATGACCTCTTGCCATCTCTGAATGTGTGCCGTCCCGATGGACGTCACCTGGATGTCCTTCACTTCTGAGGGAACACCCAACGTCACGGCCTTCATGAACAGGGTGAGGTGCATCCGGTTACGCCGGATGGTGGCCGGGGTCATCTCCACCCACCGGATGCTCCCCGGACCGATGTAGTCCTCGATTGCCTGGCTCAGCATGACTGCCGGTCGCCGTCCCATGGTGCCCTCCAAGGTCAGTCTCTCTTACGTAAGAGACGCTAGTCGTACTCTGACCCCGGTGTCAACGGCATCCTTGCGCAGGTCACTGACCTGCGACTACGTAAGATGTTGACGACAAGAGTGAGTCGAGTCTCTCGGTGATCTCACGATACCGATGCGACCTGGGGTTTTGCGGTTAAGTACGGTACTCCTGACAGTAAGTCTTACGCACCTTGCGCCCCTCTTACGGTCGTACTACCCTCGCCCTCATGGCAGAGAGAGCGCCCTACCACGACAGAGCCCTGGTCCTCCTGAGGACCATGCAGGTGAAGCAAGCACACCTCGCCCTGGTTGGCGAGGGATACGACCTGAAGGCGAACGCGCTGCATGCGTTCAAGACTCGGCACAAGGCCGAGATCCTCAAGGCGGCCGAGCCGCTCAGGCCAGCCCGCTTCAGCGCGGGCGAGTTGATGCCCTGGGATGTGCTGGGTCAGCACAACAGCAACTATCACGCCCTTAAGCTCAGGCAGTTCGCACGCCGTCTGCACGGCGTGAAGCTGGCGGACAACGAGATCATGCACCAGCACGAAGCGGGCAAGCTGGACGCTTGGATCAAGTCACTTACATACGCCGACCAGGTTGTCAACTACGACCAGGAGCAAGGCTTCCACCTCGTCAAGCGTCGGTGGTTCGAGCCTGCGCCGGGAGTGTCGGCACCACTGGATCACTGGATCAAGAACCCACACCGGAACGATGACGGGACGTACCGCGATGTCAACTAGGTGGAAGCCGGTGGCCTACAAGCCCACGTGGGATTTCCCGAACCCAAGCACCAGGAACGGGCAGATCGTTCATGTGCCGAAGGGCCCCAAGAGCCTGCCTGCCTGCGGCTGGAAGTCAGTACGAGCAGGTAGCTACATGATGTGGACCAACTACGAGCCCAACTGCCCGCGCTGCGCCGGGGAGCCACCCAAGCTCAACAGCTCGCACTTCACGTCAACGTTCAACCCGAACAACGACAGACGAAAACCAGAAGACAAGTAGTTATAGGGCCCGGCGACAGCCGGGCCCTTACTTGTATATATATAACTATAGGCAGCCCGCAAGGGCTGCCATATATATAACTAGAAGTTCTTCTAATTACAGTATAGCTAGGACAGCCTGAGGCTGTCCCGTGAAAACCTAAGATCTTTATAGTTGTTACAGAATCTTATCTCCGCTGGTCAGCGCGAAGCGCTGACATACACCACCGCAAAAGATCTTGAAAATAGATGAGAAATGCGGACGCGAGGGTGGGCACACCCTCGCTAGAGTATTACTTATTGGTGCTGCGGAGCGGATAATACCTTGTATATTAAGAGTTGGAAACCAACGTTCGGCTCGGTAACCGTAGTTAAGACGGAGCTGGGCCTGAGCTTGCAAGTGGATACATCCGTCCCTCTGATCCCGGACTGTTGGGAACAGGCCCTTACGTACGCATGGCGTTCAGGTTATGACCTCGTATCTGATCAGCCTTCCAGCATAGCTGGTGCAGTTGAGTGGTGGGATTTGGGACCTACCGGAGACGATGCTGCGTGAGCGGACACTTGAGTCATTCAAGCCTGTCCACGTATAAGGACTGCGGTGAGAAGTACCGCCTCACAAAACTTGTGGGAGTACCAGAGCTGCCCGGCTGGGCTCTGGTCGGGGGCAGCGCCGTACACGCTGCAACCGAAGAACTGGACAGGCGACTGTTCGGGTTGGGAACTGATGCACCAGCTACGTTCCTTGGTGCCTTCGAGACAGAGTGCCATAAGACCATTGAGGGAACAGGTGTCCCTGAGGTTGAGTGGCGAATCTCTGGCAAGAAAACTAAGGACTGGCCGGAGAAGGAGACCAAAGACTGGTGGCTCTTTCATGGAGAGTCATTCGTACAGAACTATGTGAACTGGCGTAACCGGTATACCGGCAACATCTGGGTCACCCCTAACGGTGAGCCAGCTATCGAGATCAGGATCGACGCCACCTTTGGTGGCACAGCAGTGGTCGGATACATCGACCGTATCTTTGAGGAAGGCGACCACCTCAGGGTGGTCGACCTAAAGGCAGGCCGTACAACCCCGACTGATCCAGCTCAGTTGGCAGCGTACGCATGGGGCCTGCCTGCTGAATGGCCTGTACCAACACGAGGCTCTTACTTCATGGCACGAGACGGTTTCCTTGCGGGAGACTACGACTTGACTGGAGCTAAGCCGCTACTCGATTACGAGTACGGCACAGCTAAGACTGCGATTGATGCAGGGTACTTCCCGGCTCGCGCCGGGTTCATGTGTGGGTATTGCCCGGTAAAGGATTACTGCTGGCTCCAAAACGGAGACATGGCAGAAGCAGTTAAGCCGTTTTAAGTGAGGTCATGAATGCCTGCAAATGAAAGCACTGCCCTTCAGGTGAACTTCTCTCTGCCCGATCGTTCGTTGATCAACGTCTATGCCGTTGATGGTCCGGACCTGATCAACTCTCTTCAGGAGTTGGCCGATGCGGCCAGCACCATTGCAGAGACTGCGGCTCTGCTCGGAGCCGTCAACTCAGCCGCACCTGTTGTGCGGCCTGCTCAGCCATCAGCCGTCAACTCCGCGATGGCGGGGAACGCTGCGCCTCAGCAGCCCGCCTACGGCTCTCCTGCGCCCGTTGAGAGTGGGTTGCCTCGGCCAGCTACGGCCGAGTACTGCGCACATGGCGAGATGGAGTGGAAGACAGGCACCTCGGCCAAGGGCAATGTCTACGGCCTGTGGTCCTGCCCGACAGGGCAGAAGCCTCCAGTCGGATGCGAAGGCCGTTGGCCTAAGCGCGGACGCTAATGCTTACCGCATCCCGGGCCCTTCACCGGGCGAAGGATGCGACCCCGCTTCCGGTGGTGGCAGAGCTTTCAGCTCTCCATGAGTTGGGAGTTCTGCCCCGCCTGGGGCAGATGCTGATGGTGGTAGGCCAGCCTGGAGCTGGCAAGTCAACATTTGCACTCTGGTATGCATTCAAGCTCGGACTACCAACCTTGTATTTCTCCGCCGATATGGCGGCGCACACGGCAACTACTCGCCTCGGTGCATTGACAACTGGACAGCGTGTTACATGGGTAAGCGACGCCATTGAGAGTGGCGGCGCTGAGTTCATCATGGATGAGATGCAGGACTCAAAGATCCAGTGGTGCTTTGATTCAGCTCCATCCATGCAAGACATTGCCGATGAACTCGACGCTTATGTCGAGCTCTGGGATGCCTACCCGGCCATGATTGTGGTCGACAATGCGATGAATGTAGAGGGCTCATCGGATGAGGGCAGCGGTGGTTTACGGTACATACTCGGTGAACTTCATCGACTCGCACGGGAGACCGGATCTGCTGTTCTCGTTCTCCATCACGCTCGGGAGGAGGGTAATCCGCTGGAGCCTTCGGCTAGAGAGAAAGTCCAAGGAAAAGTGGCTCAGCTTCCTGAGCTTATTCTTACCGTCGCACTGGACGGTGACGAATTTAAGATCGCTCCGGTAAAAAACCGGAACGGTTATCAAGATCCCTCAGGTCACAACTACCGCCGACTTTCGGCGGACCCCGAGAGGGCAACCTTTACCACGTATGTACCTCGTATCTATGGAGGTTATCAGTAGTGAATTTTGGTCAGGCCCTTGAGGCCCTGAAGTATGGACGATACATGACCCGCTCCGGTTGGAACGGGGAGGATATGCACTTGGCTGTTCAGTACCCAACGGATACATCCAAGATGCGGAAGCCTTATATCTACATCTATCCGGTTGACGGCGAGCCGGTGCCGTGGGTGGCATCGCAGACCGACCTTCTGGCCGAAGACTGGGAAGAGGTTCTGTGATGGCATTTGATGCACCGAATTACCGGGCACTCAGCCCGGATGAGTTGTCAGATATCAAGAACCGATTTAGGTACCACAAGCCCAGCGATACCACTGCAACCACGCATGAATACATGCGCAACTCCGCTGAAGAGTTTGCCTATGAGATCTCGGCTCTCACTCCGAAGTCTCGTGAGCAGAGCTTGGCTCTGACCAAGCTAGAAGAGGCAATGTTCTGGGCCAATGCCGCCATTGCGCGGCACGATAAGGATGGTGGCCGCCGATGAGCAACACGTTTGATGACACTGCGGAGTTGCTCAATGCAACGACCAAGTTCTTTGTCAAGGGCCTGGCTATCTCGCTCGATAGCGTTGAATACAACGTGCTCACCACGTTGCTGGCCTATGAGCTGGCCAACATGCAGGCGAATGTCGGTCGGTTCATGGGTGGAGTGCAGAAGGCAGCCGATCCTCTGAGCATGGATGAGGAACTGAAGAAGTTCTTTAAGCCTCGTGACCAGTAGTCGGGTAGTCCGAGGTCGACAGACCGAGAAGATGGTAGCCGAATACTTCAGGTCGGTTCATTGGACCGCCGCTGAAGCAACCTACGCCTCATTGCCGGGTGATGATGTTAAAAACGTTGGGGACTTGGCTGTTGAGGTCAAAGCTACGGCTGGTCAACTTCTATTACCTGCTCTACGTCAAGTACATGCAAGGGCTCGCGAGGATCAAATACCCGTGGTTGTTTGGAGACCACCTGGATACGGCGAAGCACGTATCGAGGAGTTCATTGTCGCAACGCGACTGGGTACTTTCGCTGGCCCTATCGCACGGAGGGCCGGATACTTTGAGCGCTGATGATCTGAACGCTAAGTATGAGGACTGGGAATTGGATTACCTGGACGACAAGCTAGCCGAATGGGTAGCCGACCAGTACTCAGGCAAGATGGACTTTGTTGCCTGGATGTTGGATGGCAATGACAATCTTGGTGTCCTGCACCATTTAAAGGAGCCGGAAGAGTGAAGGTCTGTGTCTCCATTGGGAACAGTGATGACAAGCTTTCTCAGCTGGAATGGTCCCGGTTTATTGAGTCGATGCGAGAACTGCTCGACGATCAGGCCATCCAGATTCATGGCGAATGGTTCTCGGCCCCCGACGTTGAGTGGCAGAACGCCAACTGGATGATTGAGTTTGAGGATCAGTGGCTGCCCAACCTCCGTAGGAATGTCATCGACATTCGTCGCATCTATCACCAGGATTCAGCAGCTTGGTCAGAGATCGAAAATACGGAGTTCATTTGACCCTTTCCGAAAAAATAATTCCTGTCAATTTGTACCCATATGTCCTATGGCTGATCTAGAACTAGCAGCAATCCTCGACCACTACGACATCAGGTATAAGGCTGACCGCTCTGGTGAGCAGATGATCTGTTGTCCTGTTCATGAAGACAGGAAGCCATCGGCTTCATGCAACTTAGACAAGGGACTCTGGAACTGCCACGCATGTGGCAAGTCAGGAGACGCAATTACCATCATCATGGAAAGAGAGGGCCTAGAGTATGCGCCCGCTCTCGAAAAGTATCAAGCTTTCACTGGAACTAGCGGTAAGTCAGTACGAGAGCGCGGCCGAGAGCGCGTCTCAATACCTCCTGGATCGGGGTATAAGCCAAGAGTCAATCGCAAGCTTCCGCCTGGGGTTCGTGGCCGAACCGATTTCGGGGCATGAGCAATACCGAGGATGTATCGCCATCCCGTCCCTTGGTCCGGCTGGTGTGTACGGTCTGCGGTTTCGACAGATCAGTAACTCTGACGGTGCGAAATATCTGGGTCTATCAGGGGCACCAACGAGGTTGTTCAATATCCGGGATATCCACTCGGCCGGTGATGCTATCTGCATCACCGAAGGTGAGTTTGACTCCATCATCCTTACCCAATGTGGACTCCATTCCGTCGGAGTGACCGGAGCTAACAATTGGAAGAAGCACCATCCGAGAATGTTCGCCGGTTTCCAGAAGGTTCTGATATTCGGAGACGGCGACAAGGCCGGGCAGGCCTTCTCGCAGAAAGTGTACGAGACTGTGAGCAATGGGATTCGTATCTCTCTGCCGAACGGGAAAGACGTCAACGACCTGTATCTAGCAGGCGGACAAGCATCAATCATGCAACTGGTGGAGGAACAACTGTGAGTGATCTGAATGACATCCTTCGGGAGATCGGAACCTTGACGGTTCCGAGTACCAAGGAAGAAATCTATTTCGCCGGGGAAACCGGCGACGATGAGTTCTGGGTTGTTGTCCGTCATCACCTGCCGGATGGCAGCTACACGGAGGCTGACACGTTCAAGTACCGGCTCACCCCGTGAGCCGTAAGTTCAAGGCTAAGCCGTTCTACATCACGGCTATCCAGTTCACTGGTGACAACACCGATGAAGTGATCGAATTCTGCGCTAATGAAGTCCTTGGCTCTGATTTCTGGTCAGGGACGCGCGGCAATCTGGTCTTTGACATTCTCCAAGACGAATACATTCCGGTAAACAAGAATGACTGGATCATCAAGGGAATGAAAGGCGAGTTCTACCCCTGTGATCCCGAGGTATTCGCAGCCAAGTATGCGGAGGTTAAAGATGACTGAGTTGCCGGACCCGGTGATGCCGGGTCAGATGGAGCTGGATCTAGAACTGCCTGATCCCTATGAGCGTGAACGTGTCGTGATCTGTGGCGTCTGCGGTGGGGTATGCCTCGTCTACGCCGATGATCCCGAGGCAGACTGCGATTGATTCTGGCGTATGACGTTTACGATTGGTATCCGCTATCAGAATCCACATTGACATCGGGCCTATCTGCTGGCAGTTCGTCTCCATGGTTCAGCCAAACGTTGAACATGATGGAGAGGGAGAAGCAGAGGTCATTGAGATTGAATCATCCAGCTCTATCGGGTTCAGCAGGAACCCCGACTCAGACGAGGAATGACATGGGATTTAGTTACATTAACGACAATGTCAGCTGGAACTCCCCGGTGTTCCATGAGACCAAGAAGGCACCTCGGATCACGGTAAAACCTGGTGAGACCATCACCATTGTTGCTGAGAGGGCTGCCAATGATCCAGACCGCAACGTACTGGAGATGCAGCTTGCCATTCAGACTGGAGAAAATCGGAAGCTGAGGCAGGAGATTGCTGAGCTCAAGCGCCAGCTTGAGCAGAAGGACCAGAAGATCAATAACCTGATCGGTGATCGGTATTACGCTTACAAGGATCAGGTTGTTGAGTTCTCTCACGGCAAGCTGATTCACACTGCTTGTGCTCCGGATGCCCCCGCCGCTCAGGCTCTGGCTAAGGAACTGAATAAGAAATGACAACCCTTATCCCGGTCATCAGCGATGTTCAGGCCCCGCTGCATGACCGCAGAGCAGTGGACACCGTGGCTACGTTCTTGGCTGACCGGGATCTTGACTCGATCTGCGTTGGAGATCTCTCGGACTCCACGCAGGTCAGTCAATGGGCCAGAGGCTACACGGGTGAACATGACGGCCAGCTAGGCCGTCATCGGGACATCGCTGTGCAGTGTATGCTTGACCTACGTGTCAAGCACCTCTCCCGGAGTAATCATGACCAGCGCCTCGAACAATACATCTATAAGCACGCTCCGGCTCTCGCTGCACTGCCCGAGTTGCGGACCGAGAACTTTCTACGTTGTGACGACAACGGAGTCGAGTACCACCGAAAGCCATATCAGTGTGCTCCCGGATTCCTATTGGTGCATGGGGACGAGGGGTCATTGGTCCGAAGTCCTGGCGGGACCGCTCTTGGACTCGCGCGGCGCTTCGCGCGGAGCGTTGTCTGTGGGCACACACATAAGCTCGGGCTCGGGCACGAGCATGGTAGCTGGGATGGAAAGATTGTTGCTCCTCTTTATGGTCTTGAGGTCGGCCACCTCATGGACCAAAAGAAAGCTACATATCTAAAGGCGGGATCAGGTAACTGGCAGCAGGGGATCGGTATTCTCGTGGTAGACGGGAATACCGTCATCCCTTACCCCGTCCCTATCGTCAATGGAAAGCTGTACT
Organism: Iodosphaeria phyllophila; assembly: GCA_025802455.2. NCBI lineage: Eukaryota > Fungi > Ascomycota > Sordariomycetes > Amphisphaeriales > Iodosphaeriaceae > Iodosphaeria > Iodosphaeria phyllophila. Next base: position 5,331 of record JAOYMO020446647.1, on the reverse strand, counting down.
GGGACGGCAAGGTGTATAAGTCTTAATGGACATTCAAAGAACAATTGACAGCGCAGTAAGTTACATCAGTCGCAAGAACCCGGGAATTGATAAAGACGATCTGGAACAGATCGCCTGGGTGTACGTCCTAGAACACAAAGAGAAAATTGAAAAGTGGAAAGAGCTGGATGAACCAGCTAAGACTGAGTGGTATCTCCGTAGGGAGATCAACAACGTACTTGTTCGTCACATCAAAAAGGAGAAAGCCGCAGCGGGCGGCTTTGAACCTCAGGATGTCAGCTATTACGGAATGCGGAAGATCGCTCAGTATCTTCCGTTCGTGATGATCAATGACCAGCAACCACCGATCACTGAACAGCCTGAGATCCGTAGTGGTGGTGACCCGGCTCATGGTGGTGACTGGCTAGCTGGTTGGCTGGATGTGGAGAAGGCGTGGACCACCACGACCCTGTCTGAGAACGAGTCGGCCATCCTCTGGATGGTCTATCACCAGGGCCTGGGCCAGCAGGCCATCGCTGAGGAACTGGGCCTGGCCCAGAGCACGGTGAGCGATGGGCACAAGAGGGCCCTGCGGAAGCTCTCAGAGGCCCTAGGAGGGCCTAACGAGGACAAGGGCTGCCCGTACGACTGTGAGTGCCATGAAGGGAAGCTCAGGGCCCGTCCAGGGGCCCGAGGCAACGGCAGTCAGCAGATGCTAAGCTGAGCCTGCTCAGCTAAAGAGTGCTCCAACACAGAAAGGCCCGGCCAATGGCCGGGCCTTTCTGCTTGTGAGTGCTAGCTGGCGTCCGAGTAGTGCAGACGCTTGGTGCAGCTCGACGAGCCGATGTACGCCGTCATGTTCATGTTCGGGTCAGCCGAGGCTGCCACGGTGCCACCCTCGCCGTGCCATCCCTGTGCGATGACGTTGGCGTGCTGGTTGGTGAAGTCCTTCCGGTAGACCAGGGTGCCGCCCCTGGCGAAGTCACCCGTCAGGCGGGTGCCGTACTTGCTCCCGAAGTCCGCAGAGTCCGCAGTGGGCTTCACGGCACCAGCGGAGTCGGTCCAGTCGACCGCGAGATGGATCGTGGTGGACCCGATCTTGCAGGTGCCCTTCGTGGTGCCGGTGATGGCCGCCTGGGCCGACGAGATACCAGCGAAGGCCACCAGGCCGGTGACCGTGCCGGTCACAACCAGCGCCTTGAGCTTCCCGTTCAATGTGTTCTCCCAACTAGTGAAGGCCCGGACCTCACGGTCCGGGCCTTCAACCTAGCCTCAGTGCTTCTCGCAGGCAATACCGTCGCCATCACGATCACGGGCCTTGTTCGCCTTGTAGATCTTGGTGCTCACCTTGAAGTTGGTGACAGGCTTGCCGGACGTGTGGTCCTTCGCGCCTTTCTTGCCAACTCCGTGGTGATACACCTTGTTCATGGCCTTGCAGTTCTTGAACACCTTCGGCTTGGCCTTGACCGGCCCCATGGGCACCAGCGGTGCCACGAAACTCGGCTGAACAAACCGATCCATCGTGGGTGTCTTGTATGCCGGTGCGGCCTGGGCCGCACCACCGATGAGCAGATAGCCCACCGTGCCGAGCACGATGCCCTTGGTGCGGTAATGCACTTGTTCTCCCTCAGTCGATGATCAGATCGTCGAACTCGCCGGACTTAACACCTTTCAGGAAGGCGCTGATCTCGGCTTGGGTGAAGACTAGCGCACCTGCGGCAAGCTCCCTGCTGTTTCGCAAGGCAACCTGGTTACCGCCCGGGAACAACTCCAAACAATTAGAGTTGGAGAAGCTCGACTTACGCCATTCCTGCGGTCCCGCCATTGGGCCCTCCTGATCGGTCAACGGAGCTGCGGAGGCAGCTCGCGCCCATCATCGTACTCGCCGGGCAGCTCGTCAAGGAAGCTGACATCTTCCATGCCGTAGGAACGCTCAGCCTTAAGCTGAGCCATACGGGCTTTCTGTACCCTGATCTGGGCTTCCCATAGCTTGCCGTCCAACGGGTGCGCAAGCACCCATTTACGGCGCATGTTCATCAACTTCAGCCATTCACGCATTTGGAACAACCACCAATCTGTGTCCGAGGTTCTTGACCTTGCCGAGAACCTTGTCGATGTGCTTGCGCTTGTTCGGTCGGTTCTTCCAGGCGTAGTGGACGATAATCGCAGTCCCGATGGCGTCGGGAATTGCGGCAATCAGATTCCATTGCAGCAATTGACCGAAGGTAACGCCACCCCCCACGAATGACAAGGCAACAGACGCAAGCCAGGTAGCCCAGGGCATTCCCTGGGTCCGCAATTTGGGCCAGTGCCAACGAGTGAAGAAAATACACTCGCTTAGCCATATCCAGGAAAAGACGTCACCCCACAGATGAAGCTTCAATCGTCATATCCCAACTGGCGAACCGGTAGGACCAACTTGCAGTCATCACATTGGTAGCCGGTGAGCGCCTGGTCCTGCTGCCAGCCGAACGTGATGGCCTTGCCGTAGATGGGTGTAGCCGTGCCGGTGTGTCGGCACGGAGGTGGCTCGTCCAGCCACCTGGTGGCCCTGTAGGCAATGGCGGCTCGTTCCCCTGGTCGCCACCCCCCACGGGGGGTGTAGCGCGGCAGGGGCTCAACCTGATGTGTTTGTGCCCGCTGGCTTCCAGGCCGCTTCACGCTTGCGCGCTGCGGCTGCGTACCACTTGCTGTCCGTGGCCCACTTGCCCAGGCCGTAGCCCAGGCAGAGGCCAGCGATTCCCGTAATGACACTGTGCATTACCTTTCTCCTTTGGCATAGCCGAGAAGTACATACCAGATCGGTGCTGAACACGCACCGATGATGAAGCATACTCTCACGCAGACCAGCGCTCACGCTGTTCTGCGAGGTACATCGCAACGGTGTAATGCGGACCGAAAGCCTTAGGCTTTCTGGGCCGAGTGTAAGTCACCGTGACTTCCGGAGCTGGTTCTTTCTTCTGTCGCGGCTTGCGGTTGATACGCCGCACTCCACCAGTAATAGAAACGCCAGTCACACTGGCGTAAACACTAGGCATCGTGGTTCCACCAATCAATGATCGCACTCCAGTGCGAGACCGCTTCGTCAATTTCTTGCTTGCGTCGCTGGATCTTAATCATGTGCTGGTCGCACCGGGAATACAATGCAGCCAGAACAAATTCCAACACAAACGCACAGAATGCATTGAGCCACATGTGGTTGATCAGCATGAGAACAACTGCTAGCGCCTGCCAAGCCATTACCATAGGAATCAGCGCCATCGCTGATTGATAATGCTTGTAATAGAATTGCAGGGCAACAACCATCAGTGGTATCCAGCCGAAAGCCAGAAGGGTGGCAATCAATTCCGCTTGGCTTTCTCAGCAGCAGCCCTGAATTCATACGAGGTAATGACGGGAAGAATGCCCTCGTAGAAGGCAATCGAAAAATCATAATCGTCTGAAGGTTCGCTCAATGGCTTAATCTTCATCATATGAATTGGCATTCCCGGAAGGGAATGCAGTTCGATTCCCATGAGAAGGTATTGATTCTTGCGTGTCTCATATTCGGGAACATCATTGGTTGCCTGGACGAGAGCAATCCAGGTGCGGTCACCTTCAGCCGCGAGCTTGGTTTCTCTCTCGCGGATAACGATAAACATTTCCGGCATATGCCGAAGAAATGTCATCGTCAAGGTGGTGTGCTTAGGACACACGCAATCCGTGTCTTCCATTTCTCCTCCTAAAACGGTGAGTCGACCTATCAGGGATCGAACCTGATATCTACCCGGCGTCCCGGGTCGCTCTTCCATTGAGCTAAGGCCGTCCTTTAGAACCTTTCCAAACAATCGCACCCACGGACGATACACCCGTGGGACTTGCCTGTATATACCATGGCGGGCCAGTCGTGGGCAAATCTTGGGTGACCACACGGGGTGCAATACCGGCTCAAGTGCTCTAGGTCCAGCTCGGGGGGAGTCGAGCTGGCAGCGAACATGGGACGTATCTCAACCTTAGCGAATGGTGCCCAGAGCCTACCCACTTTCTTTGCCTCTGTAAGGCCGTAGTAGGGCCCGTAAGCCCTCCAATACTGTTCTACGCCCACCCATACCAGGTGGGCATCCCGTTGGCTTAGAGCGCCGTGTACGGCGTCCCACATAGAGCCAAGGTATTCGTCTTCAGTCTCATACTCAATGCTGAGCAGAGAGCGGAGTGTTTCAAGCTCCGCTTTCCGCATCCTCACGGCAGTGTTGCGATGTACGTGACCAGTTCTTCACGGGTGATGTCGGTGTGGTCATTCAGGAATGCAATGCTGAACTTCCAGTCATCGCGCCAGCCGTAAAGCTGATTGCGATCCTTGAATGCCTTATCTTTGACGATGAAGCCGGGATTAGTTCCGATCCCGGCTAGCTGAGCCACCTCCGAAGTCAGAATGCGAGTCTCATTGTAATCGCGTTTGTGGTCGTACCAGCCTTTCCGATCATCCGTCCATGCACCGGCGAGGATCAGCTTACGATCCTCGCACAACTGCATCAGATGCCCGAGAGGGCAGTAATTCGGAACCCCCAACACCATCGTGCATAGGCGATTGCGCCCTCTTGGCCCCGGCTGCAATAGCCTGTCGACCCATTCATTCCGCAATTCGGTGGGAGTGATGGTCGACTCTCTTTGAATCACTGTGAGTCCTCTTTCTCAAGAAGCGAATTGATTTTATTCTGAGCTGAGTAGTTCCCCCGGAATGAACGAACAATCAATTGCCCGGCAAGAATGCCGACGATCTCGGGATCGGCTGGGTTCACCGAAGCTGCCAGTAAACTGCATTCGACAAATACCTCGCATCCATGACAAATTCTGCGAACGTTTCTAACCCTGTCCGTGTATTCGTCCAGGGTTTCACCCTGGCCTACTTCACGCTGAGCCCACTTATTGGGATTCTGTGAGCAAGGGGTATTGTAATCAATCTCTTTGATTCGACCGTAAAGCCGATTCTCGGCTTCTACGAAATCGCTATCCAGATCGTATCTCGCCTCTTGAGCGAGCTCGATCTGTTGAGTTGGGAATGGAAAGCTCGTTCCTTTTGGAATTTCATGGGCATAATTGTGAAAGCGGGTCATTAAGGGCCCCATTCAAATAATTGCAATTGTTATCCCAACCGGATAACTAAAAGGCACCAGGGAGGTTTCGAATCCCTGGTGCCTTTTGGCTGTACGGTTAGCGCCTGCGCTGGTCGCGCACCTCATCACGGATGATCCAGTAGATACAGAGCACGGTCAGCATCACCGAGACGACAACGGCGAACACCATGTACCCGGTGTAGAACGCCCACCATGAATCATCGCTCACCAGTTGCGGGAAGGGCCGTAGTAACCGTGG